>ML795736.1:331591-361975 GCA_009831015.1 Picea engelmannii | reverse complement strand
CTATTTCCACCACTGAAGCTTGGTGGTCAGCTTGGTTATTATCCAAGGCTACATAAATCTGCGGCACACTCCTTGCCACATCATTGACTGTGGTAGCTTCCTGCATGTTATAAACTTTTCGACTGTTCTGTTGTCGGTGTGGACAGTCTCTCCGGAGATGCTCTCCTCCGTAATCCCAACATTCCAAAGGTTTCCTCTTTGGGTTATCAGTCTTTATTGATATAGGTTCAGAAGTTTTATTTCCGTCCACCGAGGGAAAGTTCTATTGGAGTACACTCCGAGTTGGAAAGTTCATTCTGTGGTTCTTCTTGTAGTTTTTCAATCCCGAGGATTTGCTCCCTTTCTTCGGAAATTTTGAACCATTCTTTTGTTTCCAGTCTCCACGAGACTCTGCCTAATGTCCATATTGTTCATGACGATATGTTGCCTTTCGTATAGTGTCTTCTAAGGTCTTTGGCTCATCGAATTCGATTCAGCTCCGATACTCCTTGGGTAACCCACTGATGAATCGTTGTGCCTTCGCCTTCTCTGCTTTGATGTAGGGTACATATCTCAGTAAGTCGAGAAATTTGTTGACATACTCCTCCATAGTAAGTTGTCCCAGTTTGAGTTCATAAAACTCTTTAGCCTTCTCGTCGAAATACCTTTCTGACAAATACTTCTCCCGGAAGTACTTCTCAAACTGTTTCCAAGACAGGTCCTCCTTGCGGACCCCTTTCATATTCTCAAGGTCTTCCCACCAGATGGAAGCCTTTCCGTTCAGATTGAAAGTGGCCACTCGGGCCTTCAAGTTCTCTGAGAAATCATGGACTTTGAAATATTTCTTCAGTCCAAGTAGCCAAGCCTCAGCTTCCTCTCCCTTCTTTATCTCGCCGTCGAAGGAGGGAGGTTTGGCCTTTTTGAATTCCTCAAATTTATGACCCTTGGAAGTCTTTTGCTTCTTCTGTTTCTTTTGAGAATAGGAACTGGTCCTACTGCTGGAAGAGCCTTCTGAATCACCAGCTTCCTTCTCAGTGGAATCGTCTGGCACTGGTCCTTTACCTCTGGGGTGGACCTTTCTGGATGTGCTTCTCTTAGTGTGGCCACTGAAACGACCACAATTCTGCATCTTAGGTTCATGCTGCATTTGTCGCTGTAGGTCGGATAAGCTCTGCAGTAGAACTGCATTAATTTCGGTTTGCTTTTCTTTTCTTTCATCATCCTTTCATTATCGTCCTTGCAGCTTTGCAATTTGACCATGAGACTCCTCACAGTCTCAGCTAGGCCTGGAGGGGTCCCTATTGCTCTTCTTTCGTCAGACTCTTCATCTCTGTTGTGGGAGCCTTCTCCCACCTCTTGGTGAGTCACCATACTCTGCGTTTGTAGATTCTTGCGGTTGATCATCCGCTTGAGTGAAAAGACAAACGCTGGATGTTAGTCAAGAGTTAAATTCATTTTTATAAATTGCGCATAAATTCGTAACTTCTTTCACTTGCATACACAGTTGGGTTCTCATTTTCCCAAGTTTTTTAATCCTGGACAGGGGAGTTAAGTCAGGGAGTTACTCCTCATAGAAGTGCTTCGAACACGGTTTATGCATGACTCGTGCATGAGTCCAATCAGGCCGAGTGTTGTAACCATGCTCTAATACCAATTTGTAACATACCCACTAGAACGTAGTACAAATTTTCGTTCTTCCTCAAGGGACAGAATCCTCGATTACCGATGAGGATCCTTTTCACCTTAGCCCTACTGGCTATGTTGTTGGTCTACATGACTTGCCTTCATATGACCACAGTCCTAGGCTCCTATCGGGATTTCGGCGTTTTCAATGTTGATGTGCAAACGTCCCCAAGACTCGCAATTCTCCGATCCTCGACGCGCCCTTTTCACGCTAGCCCTCCTGGCTCAGCCCCTGGTCCACGTGACCATCACCCCGGGACCACAACCTTACCCCTCGTCGGGGTTTCGGGGTTTGCGATGCCAGAATGCATGCGCCTACAGGATTCCCAACTCCTGTGTGGCCCACGCTATACTCCTACCTGTCGGAGTATCACATTTCGTGATTCCAACATGTAAGAGTTTCGCAACTTCGAAAACTCTGATTTTCCGATCCCCAACTCCTCGGGATCTCCTGACACGCATCCCAAATAATGGGCGGTTCTGATCGCGTCAGAATATCGCGCTTCGCGACTTTGCAGCTTCTGTTGCCAAGATCGCGGGCTCCAACTACGAAACCCCGATACACGATCCTATGTGTAGATCCGACGGTTCTCCTGTGACCCAGATCCAACGACTACCCTTCTTCCTCGCTCCTCACGTCTCACGACTTGGAGTACCAAATGCTTGGACCATTACCCTGCGAACCTCCGAGTTCACGAGATCCCTGGATCTTTGCCACCTGTCCTCCTCGAATGGACGGCTCTGATCCTCTCGTGGCTTCGCCATTCGCGACTTGGAGCATCCAACTTTTGGACTCCTACCTCGTGAACCTCCGAGTTCACGAGATCCCTAGATTCTCTGCCACCTGTCCTCCTCGGATGGACGACTCCGATCCTCTCGTGGCTTCGCCATTCGCGACTTGGGGCATCCAACCTTTGGACTCCTACCTCGCGAACCTCCGAGTTCACGAGATCCCTGGATCTCTGCCACCTGTCTTCCTCGGATGGATGGCTCGGATCCTTTTTTCCCTTCTTCACGAGGCTTAACCCTCGTCTATCTCCCTATAGATCTAACGACTATCGGGTTTCCTAGCTAAGATCTAACGGTTCAGATCGGTCCCGATGTCGCGCCCTTTCCTATTGCTCTTTGGACGTGGAAAAACCAACGGTCCAGATGTTCTCATGGAACCTGGGGGTCTACGATTCTGATTTCCTCGCTATTCACGAAGATAGAGGAAAAAGGGGTTAAGGAAATTAACGCCCTCGTTTATTCCTTCGATTTAACGATCATGATTGCCCACAGGATTCCCCGACAGGATCCCATCCGTTGATCAATACGTATCCCTACACTGCTACTTCGGGATTATAAGAGGGTCATTCCTCTTCATATAGGGTTGTTAGGACTTGCACATTCAAGTCCTATTTCCAGGTTCTTGGTAAACCTTTCCAAGGAGGAAATCCCTGTGAAGAGGTCTACTCCGGGGCATTTCTGGAGACAGATAAGGGGAAACAAATTCCTGAGAACGAACCAGAAGTCCGACTTGGTTCAACTTACGCATAATTAGATTCATTTATCAACATAAGCCATGCGTGGTTTTTCTGTTATAAGCATATACAACTACTAATATTGATCAAAATACCACATAGACCTTCTTATAATGAAAACATTCACAGTTTCACAGCTTACAGGCATAATTATCAGAATACATATATTTCTAGATGCCAGAGACGAAACACTTATCATAAATAACACCAGGTTTAAGCAACTACTGAGAGGGGTGCTCGTTCCCACCCAACCGTAGGCGTAGCGACTCCCAGCGGATTTACCACTAGCGACCCCTGAGCTGAGACCACGATGTTGTCGAGACTGCGTCTCTCCGTCTGTCAGTGACCAGGAGTGAAGGTTGTAATTCTTCCTCTCTGCTATCACTCACTCTGCGTAAAAACTGCCAGAGTTCCCCTCGCGTCTACCCTTTCAATCGTCTCTGCCATACGCCTTATCCTCTCACGAGGTTGCGTGTGGCACGATTATCCTCGCGCCGATCAGGCCCGACGGCTCTACGGATGGGCGGTTCACCATCCCATCTCTCATCAATCCATCCGCCTACCAGCCTGCGAGGCATTGAATTTCAGGGCCAACGAGCCGCTTTTGGTTCTCCGGGCTAGTGGAGTCCAAATACGGTATTTAATTCTCGGTGGAAGTTAACGCCACCCTTTCAGGTGCCTTCCACCGCCATCGTGGTCTCTTTTTCTGCACATCCCCTCATCAACAGTCCTGCAATAAATTCAGAATGTTACTTACATTCATTGACCTCTTCCTCAAGGTCCATTTACATCACATATTCACATTTATGAGTTTGCCACAGTTCTTGGCCAGTCCAGTTATATTTACAAGTTGGGGGAAACAGGGTGTTACAGTGAATACTTATTTTTTCGATCTTACTTAAAATTTCATCTTTGTTATGATCTTTATATTTAAATAATTAATTTACACTCATTTGTGGATGTGTTATAATAGGTGCTAACATATAAAGAAGAACCAAATGAAGAATTGATAGACATTAGGTCGAGTATCGTTTGTGAGTATATGTTGACATATCAAGGTTTAATTGAACAATTTGTAAGTAGCTACATTGTTTAACATCCCTTGTTTTATAATTAATGGAACAACTAGAAACCTTTAAATTAATTATATCGACTATGTTTTGTCATGGCATATTAAACATGCAGGAAACAAAGTATGGAGTGCATCCAACATAAGAAATTTGGTGAGACGACATGCAACATAGCTTCAAAGGAATGTGTATTGTTTATGAAAGAGACGTTACTATGGTAGAAATTTTTATTTACACACTCATTTATATCCTACTATATATAAATGTAGATATACTTATTACACTTTATCTCTATGTTTGTAGATGGAACATGAAGAGGTGGAACATAAAAAACAAGTTGATCGGGAAAACATCAAGCTAAATAACCAAAGTACAATATCACCTACAAGTGATGAAGAAATGAGGCATGCATGCATCTCGAGCAATGATATTAGTTCAAGTGATGTTGAATGACAATCAATATAATTAAATGTTACTGCAAGTTGTATGTTTTGGAATATTTGTGTGTGAAAATCAAGGATTTTGTTTAATGTACTCGACATATTGTCTCAATTGCATGAGAACATGTTACCAATGAGTGTAACAATTACATATGTGTTGCATTTTGAGTATTGTGGACCTTTACGTTGTCCCATTTTGTATGACAATGGGTCACTTATTCATATATAATCAAATGAGTTTCTTATTTTATTACAATGTAAAATGTTGTAAAATATTGCATTGTTGATCAATTAATATATGGATGATTTACATTGTTACAAATAACGGAGGTGTAATCCATTGGATAACACATTAATGTAATCATTATATCAAAACACAATAGCACAAAAATAAAAATCAATATTATTATAAAAAATATTTGATTTTGAGATGATTAATTGAAAATTTGTAAAAAAATAATAATTAAAATATATACATATCGGTGCATTGTATTCTTTTGAACTCACTAACGATGCGTTTTTACGAATGATATGAATCGGTGCTAAAAATTGTGAGAAAGCACCGCTGCTTAAACAACATAATATACGATTATATTTGTATAGTTTCAAAATATTTCGGTGCTCATGATTACAATATGCACCAGTCCATGCATAAACATAAAAAGCACCTGTGCTTTTTATTTATGTATACGCACCAATGCTTTTTATTTATGTGGAAGCACCTGTGGTCCATTGCATTTTATTTATGTGGACGCACCAATGCATGATACTCAATACCACATCGGTGTGTTTTAATAGTACAAGCACCGACAAAAAGAACCTCCTCCCGCCCAATTTTTTTTAGTTATATGGAACATCCGTCAAAACCTTCGCTTCTAATATTAGAGGCTGCATCTGTCAAAACCTTCGCTTCTAATATTAGAGGTTGTAATGGAGTTTTTTTTGAAAAAAAATTCAACTCTTGTAACGCTAAAAACCTTCGCTACAAGGTTTTTTCCTTGTAGTGCTAGCACCCCCAATTGATGTAAAGTCCCAAGCATCAAGGGGATAGTCTTGTGAAACTTAGGAAGACAACCAACTATCACCAATAGCTCTTCACCTCGACAGTGGAGATTTTTTAGGAACTAGAAGGTTGCCCAACATGCATGTCTCGACTCTTGTTGGGCTCTAAGTTTACTTTATCAAAGTTGTCCTTGCTGCTATTTTAGGACAACAAACAAGTCTGAAATTTCTGCCAAGAAAACTCCCTTCAAACTGATGGTTAAGTGCTCTTTTATGGTGCCCTTGCAAGTAGTTTTAGAATTGATGTTAGCACATGCAAATACCATAAAACAAATAACATTCCTTTAGGATCTTTACAAGCTCTTACTGTTGATATACAAATAAGCATACATGAAAAATGAACAAGTGTAATTTTTGGTCAACATGACCCTGGACAAAACCCCCCCGGGGAAAACCAGTTTAGAGTATATGTATAGATATGTGGAGTGTCTCAGGCATGGAATACAACAAGGAAGTAAATACAATGGAACATGTACACTTTGCAAGCTCCTCTAAAGCTATGCAAGCAAGCTACTCGAAGAATGAGCCCAAGAAGTGTTAGGGACCTAACCTCCCTAACCCCTCACGTAGGTAGAATAATATATTTCCATGTAATAAAGGCCAATATTAATAAGGCCTAGCAATAAGGAAGTATAAGTCAAATGTAAGAAGACCTAATAGAAGCTTCCACTTCTAGAAGGATCTTCCTCTAGATTCTTCTTTTGGATAGATAGATTTAGTATAAATAGGAGTAGAGGGTATGATAAGTTTTGTCTTGAAGAAGTATTATAATAGAGCTCTACTCTGCTAGAGGTTTCCCCCTCAAAGAGGCAAGTGAACATTATTTCTTATCAATAAAGGTATAATTCTGGTGTTGTGGTTCTATATAATTTGTTGTTCAATTGTTATCTCTGCAGTATTTCCATATTTTGTTGCTATTGCAGTGTTATTCTCTGCATTATTTCTATTTTCTACTAATATAATAGACCTGGTACCTTACAAGTGGTATCATATCACTTTCCTCGACATAAAATTGTGGCTTAATTTTTTCAGGGTAAAGATGTATTCTGGCGTCTTAAATGTACAGAGATATGTCGTTACGCGCATAAACCCACGATCGGGGAGTAATACATGCAGGAAATACAAGTGGTACTTAAACGCACATTTGTTGGTCACCCATGTAACCCTTGTTGGTACCCATTTCAGTGGTAGCGCATCAGACAACACATGTATACAGATCGGCCTAGATCTCTTGAAGCCCTCTATAGATAAACCGATTGGCCACCTAACTGCTATAGTGCCACCGAGAAAAACAGTCGGGAAGATACTCTCTAGTACCTGGGTAGTCGGGTAGTATGGCTAAGGGAACGGTCTAGCCTCCTTAGTTGGTGCCCTAAGATATTGGGCCGAGTACTACTGTTGGACCCCCCACGTATATCAGAGAGCTATGGCATAGGGAAAACCCTTATCTGTAGAACCCTTTAATACCCTAACCCTTCGGAAGGAAACAAAAACAGAACATAAAAGACCTATTGCCGTGCAATTGTGCCTCCTGCATTATGGTTGCGAAATTACTACATATTTCTTCCAGTTAAGAATTTGGGCATTTCAACACTACAGTATTCTTCAACTCGGAGTATAACTCCGCAGGAGTTAAAAAAATAAAAATATGGATCCTGTTGGCACCATTATTTGAGCCCTATCATGTTGGATTCCTCTCTTCGTCCTTATTGCAGTCATACCTATCATTTTTCAACAATTTTTTTTCCCATGGACCCGACCCCATTATGACACCCTTATTTGGGCCTTACCCCATTGGATTCCCCTTGTCACCCTGATCATCATGATACCCATCACCCATAACCCATTTTATGTGTGATCCAACCCATCCCTTTTCATTTTCCCTCTTCATCATGGCCCACACCTGTAGCCAAGACTTGGAAGCCCGCTTCAATTCCTTGTCCTCTACTTTCACAAAGACCCAACAAGAAGTGCGGCAACTCAGTACCAATATTGCCACCATCAATAAAAACATGCATCCCTCCATATACGCAAACAAGAAAACCATAAAACGGGACTTCACTACCCATCTTTCATCCTTCACTAACATGATTTGCACCAAGATGAATATCCATGTAGATCTTCACTCCTTTGACCCACCTTTACACTCTAAAGGTGAAACTTCCTCTAATTCCCATAATTTTCAGCCCTGTCACTTTCAGCGTGACCTACGCCTTCCGCGTGTCGATGTGAACAAATTTGATGGCTTAGCTCCCACTGGATGGGTAACTCAACTGGAACATTATTTCTCTTTGTATGGCATTATAGATGAGTTGGCCAAAGTACGATATAGTGTTCTCCATCTAGATCAAGAACGTTGGCAATTGTGGCAATGGAGAAAAAATGCCAAGGGTATGTGGCTTGGACACAAGTTGTGGTAGAGATTTATGAACGCTTTGACATTGACACCAACCATTTAGTATGCTTGACAAAGTTGAAACAATCTGGCACAATGGAAGACTTTATAGCTACTTTTGAGCGGTTGACTTTCCGTCCAGAGGGTATGTTTGATGTTTTTTTCCGAGAATGTTTTATCGGTGGCCTCAAGGATGAGATTCATGCCCATGTCCTCATGGCTCGACCTCAGAGTTGGGTGGAAGCTACTAAAATAGTTAAGGAAGCACAATAGGTTATCTCTTATCAAACCATAAAACCCTCCTTTATTCCTCGCCCTAAACCAGTCACTCCCACTCCTCCTTCCACTCCACTAAAGATCCAAAAATTGGCTAGGGCAGAAATGGTTGAACGCCAACTCAAAGACCTTTGTTATAATTGTGACGACAAATAATTTTCTTGGGCATAAGTGTAAGGAACAAAAGATTTTTATGGCCATCTCCGAAGATGTTTCGGAAGACGATGTCGAGGCCCCTCCTCTAGCTGAGTCACCTGAACCTAGTGACATGACCCCAACCTCCGACCCTCTCAAAGTTGAATCAGACATTTCCCTGAATGGTCTCACTGGATTCTTTGTTCCCCAAACCCTCAAGCTAATTGGTTACATTAAGCATCGAAAGGCCATCATCCTTGTTAAGCAACCATAATTTTATTCATCGTCGCATTTCCCAAGAAACTAATTGCTATATCCGCACAGTCAATAATTTTCAAATCATGATTGCCAATGGTGGGTCCATGAAATGTAGGGGGCGTTGTGAAAATGTGCGTCTCCAAATTGGTTAGTACCACCTGAAATCTCATACGTTTTCTATCAACATGGGTGGTTGTGACAGTGTGTTGGGTGTTGAATGGATAAGGATTCTGGGTCCCATTCTCATTGATTTTAAGGAATTGAGCATGCAATTAAACCAAGAGGGACAACAATATAAGTTCCAAGGCATCATCGTCGGTTCCCCGAAGATAATCAATTCCCATTGGATGGAAAAGCTCCTCAAAAAAGGTCATTCTGGCATTATTTCCCAACTCCATACCATTCACGCCACTGAGACACCCTTTATGTCGTGATACCTCCAATCCATCCTCTCCAAACATCAGGTTGTTTTTTCCACTCCCAAGGCGAATTCCTCCTTCCCGTGGTGTTCATGATCATTCCCTTACCCTAGTTCTCAACAACCTTCCTACCAATGGTCATCCTTATCGTCATTCCTTTTCCCAGACAAATGAAATTGAGAAAATTGTTCAAGAATTGCTCACCATAGGTGTTATCCGTCCTAGTACAAGCCCCTACTCTTCTCACGTGGTCATGGTCCATAAGAAATAGGGCTCTTGTTACATGTGTCCTAACTTCCGCGCCCTCAACAAACTCACCATAAAAGATAAATTTCCCATTCCTGTTATTGATGACCTCTTGGATGAATTGAGTGGTGCCCAGTTCTTTATTAAACTTGATCTTCATTCTGGCTAGCACCAGATACGTATGAATGAGGAAGACATTCCTAAGACTGCCTTTCAAACTCATGAGGGCCATTATGAGTTTTTGGTCATGCCCTTTGGATTGTGTAATGCTCCCTCCACTTTCCAAACCCTCATGAATCATGTCTTTTGTCCTTTTCTTCATCATTTTGTCTTAGTTTTCTTTGATGATATCCTCATCTATAGTAAAACCTGGACAACCCATCTTGCTCATGTGGATCGAGTTCTACATCTACTCTCTCAGCACCAACTTTTCCTCAAATAATCTAAATGTGCTTTTGGAGCCTCGAAAGTCAAGTACTTGTGTCATATTGTTGGAAAGGCAGGTGTCAGGGTGGATCCTAAGAAGATTGAAGCTATATAGGATTGGCCTCGCCCAAAGACTCTCAAAATCTTGTGTGGATTTATGGGTTTAACATGCTATTATTGCAAGTTTGTTAAGAATTATGGAAAGATTGTGACACCTCTCACTGCTCTCCTTTAAAATAATTCTTTCACTTGGAATCTTGCAGTTGATCAGGCCTTTCAAGCCTTGAAGGCGACCATGTGCACCACTCATGTCCTGGCGCTTCCTGATTTCATAAAGACCTTTGTCCTGGAATGTTATGCTTCCAGGAGAGGAATTGGAGTAGTCCTTATGCAAGATGGTCGATCTTTGGCCTTTACCAACAAACAACTGTCAGAGTGACATTTGGGCCAATCAATCTATGAAAAGGAAATGTTAGCTATTCTGCATGCAATGGATCTCTGGCACCCTTATCTATTGGGGAAACACTTCCAAGTTAAGACAAATCATCAAAGCCTCAAGTATTTTCTAGAACAACGCCCTTCCTCCCCGGAGAAACAAAAATGGGTGACTAAGCTCCTTGGATATGATTATGAGATCATTTACAAGAAAGGAAAAGGCAATGTGGTTGTTGATGCATTTTCTAGAAAATATGAAGATGAAGGGTCCATTTTTTCCCTCTCCTTCATTGTACCAGATTGGCTCTAAGTTGTTCGCTAGGAATGGCTACAAGATCCCAAAATTTTGCATATGATCCAACAATTATAGACCAATTCTCCAGTTTCCCCAGGGTACTCTTGGCACAATGATGAGCTTCCCTACAAAGGTCATTTGTATTTAAGTAAATAGTCACAACTTAAATCCACAGTACTTTTTGAGCTTCATGCTACACCCACAACTAGGCACTCGAGGTTTACCAAAACCTGTGATCGAGTCAAACATTCTTGTTTTTGGAATGGTATGAAACATGACGTTCACAATTTTTTGGCAGAATGTGATGTTTGCCAATGTAACAAGGGAGAAACAGTCAAAGCTCCTGGCACACTACAATCGCTTCCCATTCCACTTGCTATTTGGAGGGATATCTCTATGGATTTTATTGTGGGCTTATCTAAATAGGACAATAAGTTAGTTATCAAGGTGTTCATTAATCATATTTCCAAATATGCTCATTTATGTGCTCTTCAACACCCATTTAACGCCTCCATTATGGCTCAAATTTTCATGGATCATGTCTTCAAGCTTGATGGCATGCCTCATTCTATTGTTTTTTTTATCGAGATCCCACTTTCACCAACAATTTTTGGCAAGAACTGTTCAGGAAATAGGGCACCCAATTGCATCTCAACACAACTTATTATCCCCAGACTAATGTCAAACTTAAGCTGTCAACAAGTGTTTGGAAACATATTTGAGGTGTTTTACATATGAAAGGAAAAATCAATGGTCTCAATGGTTACCACTCGTTGAATGGTGGTACAACACTTCTTATCATACAACTACCTGCATGACTCCTTTTGAAGTAGTATATCGACAAAATCCACCTTCAGTTCTCTCATACCTACCAGGTGTCTCGAAGGTTCAGTTGGTTGACCAAACGCTTACAGTTTGAGAGACTACTCTCTACACCCTTAAAGAGAATTTGGTCATACCCCAGAATTGCATGAAGCAACAGGCAGATCAAGGTCACTCTAAACGTCAATTTGTTGAAGGAGATGAGGTGTTTCTTCAACTGCAACCTTATAAGCAAACTTCACTCAAGGCTGACGATTTTCAGAAACCGACGCCCAAATTTTATGGTCCTTATACCATTCTCAATCATGTGGGATAGGTGGCCTATCAATTAGCTTTTCCCATTCATTCTAAGCTCCATCCTGTTTTTCATGTCTCCTGCTTAAATAAGGTGATTGGAACTAAGTGCCAAACTCAAACCAACCTTCTGGAGTTGGATGAAGAAGGCTCCATCTGGTTGCATCCACAAGCAGTTTTGGACCAGCGTGAGCGTCATCTGCGTCAACGCACCATCAAAAAAGTGTTAGTCCAGTGGAAAGATACCAATCCAGCAGATGCCACTTGGGAACCAACTACCATTCTACATCAATTTCCTCATCTCAAGCCTTGAGGACAAGGCTGTTTTTTAGGGGGAGGACATGTTAGGGACCTAACCTCCCTAACCCCTCACGTAGGTAGAATAATATATTTCCATGTAATAAAGGCCAATATTAATAAGACCTAGCAATAAGGAAGAAAAAGTCAAATGTAAGAAGCCCTAATGGAAGCTTCCGCTTATAGAAGGATCTTCCTCTAGATTGTTCTTTTGGATAGATAGATTTAGTATAAATAGGAATAGAGGGTATGAGAAGTTTTGTCTTGAAGAATTATTGTAATAGAGCTCTGCTCTGCTAAAGGTTTCCCCTCGAAGAGGCAAGTGAACATTGTTTCCTATCAATAAAGGTATAATTTTGGTGTTGTGGTTCCATATAATTTGTTGTTCAGTTGTTATCTCTACAATATTTTTGTATTTTGTTGTTATTACAATGTTATTCTCTGCATTATTTCTCTTTTTTGCTAATATAATAGACCTGGTACCTTACAAGAAGTGTTCCCTTCCCTTCCTTGACCAAACTAGACAACCAATGCACCCTTGATATTTCCTTCGGCTATTTGAGAAATCCTTGCATGCAAATCTCCATTTGAATGTTGTCTCAAACCTCTACCGATCAAATTTGCAAAATCTCAACTCCATCATGTTCCTGCAATCTTGTGCCCTCTCACCATCCATTAAGCATGAACACACACCACAAATAAATTAATCCCTAAGCCTCCTTTCACCCTCCATGAATGAAGGTTCCCAAGCTAACCTCGCCTAATGCTTCCATTCTCATCCCTTTGCTCCTCTACAAACTCTCCAAGTGAACAAAACAAGAATGATTGCCTCTCTTGCCCCTTGCACCCTCTTTAGCCATCCTTAGGCCAAACCTAGAGATTGATGGCCAAGATCATCTGTTGCCATCTCTAATCAATAGGTGAGATCTTCTCACAAATATCTCACTTAGAAACCCACTTTTGGTTAAGTTTCCTAAGTTTGCCTCATATCCTTTAATTCACCCATAAAGTGAATTAATTGTCACTTTTGCTTAAATGACAAAATTTCACTTTTGACTTAAACTCCTAAGTCAAAGTGAAATTAGAACATAAAGGTAAAGTACAAGGGTCTAATCATTTCCCTCTTGTGGTTAGAGAAACACAACCACAAGGGGACCACTTTCCAAGGTACCCCAAAACTCAACATGTAGTTCTTCCTCTCTCTCCCGGTTGGCCCTTCTCCAACTCAAGGGGGATATCCCTAAATAAGATTGCTATGGTTGTGGAGTGGGAGTCTTAGGTGATACAAGAAGAGTAATCCTTGACAAAATGTAAGGTTGTTGTAGTATATATGGAAGGAAATGGAAATAGGGAAAGGGATATGGAAGAAAAAGTGAATGGAGGAGTAGGGAAACAAGGGAATGAAAGGATGAGGGACTAATGCATGTCAATATAAGGACTAATGGAATCATGGAACATTGCAAAATGAATGGACTTGTTTGTCACCATCGAATACTTTAAGGTGGGTTATGGGGTAAAAGGACTAATTTGACACCTTCCCCCAACTTAGATAAAATATCTATTTTGATAACTTCATCAAATAATTGTGTATCTAAGTTAAAGTGAACTCATTTGGTACACCGAACCTTCAGATGATTGTAGGATATAAAGATATGGAAACTAGTCTTGGAGGTCTCAATTTGCCACACATCAACTCAACATAAAGGTGTTGTTTATCAACTAAATAGTTTACCAACCAACAACTAGATATGATAGAAGAAAGGTAATAATAGCATAAATAAAAAAACGAATAAGACAATAGAGAAAAGTCCTCACATTACTTATTCCTAGAAGAGTAATGTTCTCATTACTAGGCTCTTATGTTAGAGTGAAAGCAATAATTTCCTATGTTAGATTAACAACAAATGGATATCATAAAGAATAGTCATACTATAAAGTAGCAATAACTCATCGTTCATTAATCTTAAAAGGTTTGATGTACAAGGGAAGCTCAACGTCATCATCTCCAACCTCCTACGATCTCCTTCACTCCTTAACACCAAATTTCCAATTTCCCATGAAATGGAGAGACTCCTCTTTATATTGAGTGATCTAAGTCTCACTTACAATAAAATAGATTGTCTCCCTAACTAACTCCATGACAAGTCAACGTATTGTAAAATATTGGAGTAGTTAGATCCATAGTTGAAAATATCAAGGTATGTGGATGTTGGCCTCTTGAAGAGACGTCTCCCTTATCTAAAAATAGGAAGTAATATGCAAGAAAACCTCTAAGAGAGGATGCACCACCTAGAAATAGGCATTATACCTAGTCAAATGCAAAATGGGTCCACATAGAATTCATCCTCCAAGAATGGATGCATGCAAAATAAAAAATAATCTTCAACCTAGGAGGATGTGCTCAAGGATCCACATAGGAAAGCACACAAAGTGTTCCCTCCAAGGTGTATGAGAGATAAAACAACAAAATATTCCTCTTAGGGGAATTCTCCATAACAAACCTCAAAAAATAGAAAGTGTCCCACGAGATTCATGCAACCAATCCATGTGTGAATAATAGGGAAACCAACCCCATGGATGAATGCTCAAGCTACCAAGTAGATGAAGTGATCCACAAGAAATGAAGAAGTCAAACACCAAAATAGCAAGTGGACAATATCCATCAAGACAAATCCAAGGATATAAGGGCAAATTCGAGTTTTGACCATGTCAAAACTCAATGAAATAATAAAATATATGCCTCCAAGAATAACAAGAACTATCTCCACAAGTTTTCCCTCTAAGGATATGCCCAAATATAATAAGATAACAAAGTAAATGCATGCAATATGCCACATGTATGGCCCTCCAAGTATGCCACACACCTCCCGATAAAGCCTCCATACCCACCTCAAATAAAATAATACACGTGGTAAGTAAAATTTGCGAGGGTGCTCTCCAATGAAGGTCAAAAGATGAAAAGTGCATCTAAAATATCCATGCAGTAAATATGTGAGAGTAGCTAGGAGATGTACACCCTAGAAAAGTGTGCCATGTAACTACCTCAACCACCCAAAAAGTAATAAAATATATCCATGTGAAGTGCACCCTAGGAGGAAGTGCCAAGGTGGCTAGAACTCATCAATATCCATTCCAAAACCATGTGTTGTTTCCAATATCATCAACTGATTTCCACCTAAATATGTGCATAAGAGAAATTCTACTATAGGATAATGTGTTAACCTCTCCAACAATAAAATAATCATGAAACAACCATGTAATCCATGGAATTTGTTCCCAAGAGAGGAGTGGTCTATTGAAAAGCCTCAAATAACCCCTCCAAGTTTGAACAGTTTCCAAGTGAAGTAGGGTCCTCAAGCTATTAATCTCCAAGGTAATAAAATAGATTAATTTAACCATTAAATGGTTAAAACAACCTCAACATGTGTGAAAAAAGGTTGATGCTAAAATAAAACCATAGTCCAACCTCTGAATAGTCACTAACAAATTAAATCAACATGAACATGTGTGCCAATGAGGGATGGTGTGCTCCACCAAGTGTTGTACCATGGAAATAAGATGTATCTCCTAGCAAAGACCGCCATGATAACAACATAATGACAAGATAGAAGATATACCAGAGTAAAATGCACAACCACAACATATCCATCATATAACCATGTCAACATCATAAGAGATAAATGCTAACCCATCCGATCATTAAGTATGTCCCCACCACATATCCAATACAATAGGGACATCTAGAACACCCCTCCCTATTGACACTAATAATACCACATCACTAAGCAAAAGTCAATGGGAAACTCCAAAAATGTCATGAAACATCTACCTTCTAACACCAACATCTAACCCCTTGGGGGACTAGAACCACCAAGCATAAAGTCAATCCAAAAGCTCCAAGAAATCAATAGAAAATCTCCATTAACATGATGAAAATCACAATGTGGAACCTCATACAATATGAGGTGCAACAATAGGCTCTGACTTGGGGGCGTGCACTCTTCATGGGAGTGCATGAGAACCCCATAAATCTTAGGTCAAGCCCGTTAAGAAGAAAAGAGAGGCAAGACAATTTTGGTGGGATGGATATAAATCAACATCCACAAACACCACATACTTATTCTTTTTTTTTTAAGACAACATGGAGTTCAAATTTAACTATAACAATGTTGAAAAGATACATGAAAGTAATTAATGCTCACATGTGTTGAGCTTATTCACCCTACACTACTCTAACCTAGGATGAAGGAAGAGGCTAAGTGAAATCAAATAGCCAATGCAACCATCAAAACATCTCCTCAAGGTCATGGACCCTACCCTTGTGTTTGGTAATGATCCAAAACAAGGTTACATTGAAAATAAGACATATATATGATCAAATATCTATAACAATGTGGCTACAAAATGAAATTACATTACATGCATGGCAACCAATACAAAAATTTGAAAATTGATAGCATGTTCCAACACATGCTAACTCAATCCAATGTTGAAAAGGCTTGAAATGTGGTTTGGAAAAGGTACATGGCAGCCCACCATCAACTTGGCAAACATTAACTATGTGCCTCTCTAAAGGCAAATATGCATGACAAACATCAATCATGCCCTCGAGCAAAGAGAATGTAGGTTTCTCCAACAATAGACTATATTTTACCAAGCATCGGGATGGAGTATGAGACATGTTAGTATGTATAAATTTACAAAGTCAAAACATCTTGTTTTGGTTACTGTTGAGTCTTGTGGTCATGTCTTGGTCTTTAAAGACCATGTGTCAAGGTCCTAGGGTTAGTGTTCCATGAAAAATATTTTGGGTTCATTCACTTATGAATCGAGTTTGGGTTTAATTGAGTCATGTCTAAGGGAATTAGAGCATCATATCAAGTCATGGGTGAGTGGTTAGTCTTGTCAAGTCAATTTTGTCACATTGTTACCCCACAGTCCTTTGTCATCATTTGAAAAAGGTGAGTCTTAAAGTTATTACATCATGTTTTTAGAGAGTCATGGGAGTATGATATCACATGTACAAAAGGTTACTTAGGCCTTCCAATCCAAATTGTACCTTTAAGGGACTTGTAACCAATCAATTTAAATTTTGTTGCAGAACCTTTTAGCATTTCGCAACGATCAACATTCAATGTCAAATCACTGCAGAAATACCCTATCTCCATAATGGTCAAGCAATCATGGGAGTAAGGTCACGGGATTTAGTGTTTTCCTTGTCAATCAAGTTTGTAGGGCCATGGGCTATTTCCTTTTTAAAATCATCAAAACTCTGATTTGTTGCGAAACTATAGTTTGTTGCAAAAGTTCAGTTTGTTGTGAAAGTTCAATCTGCTGTGAAATGCAAAAACCTTGTATCATCCTTGGATGCCATTAAAGCTTTGTTTGTTGTTACATATTTCTCAGTTGCTTTAACCCTATATTCCATCAAAACTTTGTTATATTTATCTGTTGCTAAATTTTTGTTTGTTGCGAAATTTATGTTCAATTTCCTGCGAAATTCCTTGTTGCTAAAGACCCGTCTCTTGAATAAACCCTAACGCTCTAGGATTTCCTACACGTTGTTTAAATATTATTACCCCCTACGCCCACCATCATCATGTCACTCTCCAACAACAACCATTTAACATGACAAGCATGACAAGCAAAATAAGAAGATATACAAGGGATTTGATATAGTGAGGTTCGAACCCCGAGGTCTGCAATTGTTGGATTCAAATCCCATCTTTAGAGAATCTTTTCAAACAGTGGGATGCCTCACCTTCTGTGAAAATCTACAGGGAGGTCACATGGAGGTAGCCAAACAATTTGCAATGAACTTTGATGGAGTCAAAACAATAGTTGGATCACTGGAATTTTAGGTCACAGAGCAGACAATTGCAACAACTATAGAAATGCCCCTGCAAGGTGAGAGGTGGTTCAAGGGGATGGCCTTGGATTATTCACACTATAATGATTATTTTAAGCCAGAATATCAAAATGAAAAACTGTTGAAAGGGGTGCTAAGGAACCATATGCTAGAACACCATGACAAGTTGTTGTGAGTAATCCATAGATATTTCACTTGTGAGGGGCGTTTCAACATGGTGTACCTGTACCATATCAGGCTACTCATTCATTTCATTTGTAAGAATTCTCTAAATCTTTCATATTATCTTTGTAGAAGCTTGGGGAAGATGGTTGATAAAGTGCAAACAAAGTCTAAACAAGTTGAACATATCTCTTTCATTTTAGTCTTATCAAACTTGTAGTCCTTGAGGAGCTTAAGAAAACCAATGGAGAATGGGGCTCCTTTTTGTCTACAATAGGGTTTTGTATAGATACCATCAGTTATCCACCATCTAAGGGAAGTACCCCTTCCACAAATGATAAAGCATCTTCTAGCAATTTGAAAAGGAAAAGAGGAAAAGATAAAGAACAACAACGTGTTGTAATTGAAACCCTTGAGACTACAACCAAAATGTCTCTCAGCAAAGGATCCAAGGGAAAGGGTAAAGAGCCATTGGAACATGGTATAAAGACAACTGCAAACATTGAAGAAACCCCTGACAGTAGGAGAAGCAATATGAAAGGTAAAAAACTTATTTTCACTCTTGAAGCAACAAAAATGGAAAAACCCAAGAGACCTCTAACTAGGTCAGCTGTGAAGAAAGTATAAATGAAGCATCTCCCTGTCATGAAGCTGAGGATATTTTGGAAGTGCAACCTCCACCAGGTAAAAAAGTGATGTTCAGTCCATAAGTACTTGACAAAGAAAAACCTAATAGACCTATGACCAGATCAACAACAAGGAGACAAACTCATGATGAAAAAACCAGATCCAAGATACCTATTCAATGTGTTGTTGAAGAAGTTTTTTAAGCTCGATCTCCTTCAAAATAAGATAATATGACAGTTAATAGACTAAGGAAACAATTAAAAGAAGCTCAAGTTGTGATTGTACATTTGAGGGAAAAAAACAGACAAATAAAAAGAAAGATAACATAACACTTGGATTTGTGTGAAGGAGCCTTGAAAAACAACAAGAGGATGGTTAAGAGATCTTCACCCCTACAAAGACAAGTAAAAAACCTATACAGACAAAATAAAACATTACACGAAAAGGATAGGTTGAGGAAGGAACAAACTGCAAAGAAGAATCT
The DNA here is from genome assembly GCA_009831015.1 of Picea engelmannii. Lineage (NCBI taxonomy): Eukaryota > Viridiplantae > Streptophyta > Pinopsida > Pinales > Pinaceae > Picea > Picea engelmannii. The sequence continues at coordinate 342,778 of ML795736.1, read as the reverse complement.
GGATTTGCTAGCTCAAGTGGGAGTAGAATGATTTGGTAATACACAAGATATATCATGTTTGTTTTTATGAGGTCTGATCAATTTTAGAGATGCTAGATCAAACCTGGAGCAATTTTGCAGCATCAACAATTAGGAACAAGGATTTTGCAACAAATTTACCATATTTGTTGCGAAATTGCTGAACCAAAGATTTTGTAGCAAGTCTCCTAGTCGTTGCGAAATCTCACAGTAAGCCCATGTCAAAGCATATTCAATGAATAGATGTGATGTGTTTGTCAAGTCATCATCGTGATTGAAAGATAAACTAATTTTCCATTAAATATATGTAACCAATTAGTCAAGAATTTAAACCCTAAAATATAACAGTTCTTGGCAATTAATTAACGATTAGTTAGTAATCAGTTTTAATAAGTTGTAACTCCTTCTAGAATGAGAAACCCTAAAGATTTTGACTCTATTGAGTTACAATGTAATTTAATTCTATATATGGTGAAGGAAATGAGGGTGAAGAGGTTCAAGACTTGAGGAAAAAGACTCTTGTTGTATATGTTTTTTGTGTTAATTAAAATCTTTTGAGCATACATTATTGGACATTTTGTCTCAGAGATTCTTGTGTCGGTAATCTGTAGTGTGTTTTATTTGTGAATATTTTCCATCTTGTTCATCATTATGTTTATTCCTCTATTTTGAATGAATGATTATAGATAGAGAATTCATCATTGATGCTCTTTATCTCACATTCAACTTCCTGCATTAATCCTCTGACATTGTAACATAATTCATCTAATGACAGGTTCTTTGTTATAATTGATGTCTTTCTTTCTTCTCACCACCACACTACAATAACTATGATGATTGACAGATTGCTAGCTACCTAGCCTTTGAAGTGCCTTTGTTCATATTAACTAGTTTTGAAAGCTTTGATTTGACATCTCTTTATTATGACTCCATGCCCAATGGGTGTTTCACTCAACCTTGCCACCATATTTTGAAAACCTCACTCAATTGAAGATCTAGCCATTGTGTTTATTAAATAACTAGTCTTTCTTGTGGCTGTGTTATCAGAGAGATCCCTCTCTGGATTGGAAGGGATAGCTTCCAATCTGCAAGTCGGTTTGTGGTTACCTTGGGGTTTTCCTTCTACAACAAAGGAAAATTATAGAGTGATAACAAGATAGAATTTCAAATCTAGAAATAAAATTTTGCATACTAGTTGATGGATGTTTGCATACTATTTGATGGATGTAAATGATTGCTATAAAATCTGCACTCAATATCTCGCCGCCGCATACAATTTCCATCACTAAAAACATGATTTTCAACTGAAAAATCACATGCACTTTCACAAAAACATGAAGAAAAAGATGGCGGGAAAATTTTAGCACTTTTATTATCAATAACATACTCCAAAAAATGAAAATTTTATGAATTAAACATGGGAAACCATGTTTGTAAATCACCATAAAAAATTTCTACACATGCATCTATTGAACATGATTGTCCAAGAGGCACATAATCAACATTTTCCTCCCTATAATCATTTTCATCAGGGTCATAGATGGGATCCCCAAAGCATGTACAATAATCCATCCTCAAACGGTGGCTATCAAGTTGGAAAATTTACTTACTAACTTCAAAATTTTGGTTGCCCTCATTCTCATCACATGAAGAAATACATACAACTAACGTTTCACCTTGATACAAAGGCTTCTCTTAAAAAACAACGCTTTGTTAACCATTACGTCATCAAAATTTGAATTTTGAAAATAATTACTTGTTACATTGCCCTTGTCTTCATGGCAGAATGAGGTGGATACTTCATGACAAGTATCTTCTACATGTGTGGCTACCATATGTTCTTCAAGAAATATGTTATCTATTTCTGAAATATAACACGAAAGTGGCTCATGGGATGGAGAACAAGGCTCCAATTTATCCTTAAGATGTAGATATTTATTTCTAATATATTTTACCAAGTAAGAATAAGCGTCATATATCATCTTAATCTCAACCAAGAGAGAACTTGAAGGGTTTTCTCACAATCATCAAACCAACAACCTTCTCTTCTCTTTTAACAAAAATATCAACCCAAAAATATGTCTCATATAAATCTATGATGTGTTTCTCATTACAATATCCACACATCCAATAATTTTGAAATGTCTTAACAAGATATGGAAACAACTTTATCTCTTTAAGGATGAAATCACAATACCACTCCCATGCATCCTTTCAATTCAAAGAAAATTCAAGAACTCTAATCAAAACATCTTCATGGACAATATTAATTTCTACAATAAACTTCATGAATGATGAAAGATGCATAGAATCCAAATGGGGCTGTCTCCAAAATCTTAGAACATGTTGAATCCAAATCCAAGGTTGAAGATGACGTGGAGATTCAAGAATGTATGAAAATCCAAAGAGGGCTACAAATATTCCCCAAAATTCCCTTTGGATGGAGCCATTAATTAAAATCCTCAAAATGTTGAAATCTGAGAATACATGCATACCATGATACCTCATACAAAATCTGAAATGTTGAGTTGTGAAGGTGAGTTCTTCAAGTGTTTGCTTGTTATTCTAACCTCCGAAACCATCAAACCATCAAATGTAGAGTCACCAAGATGAGAAAAATATATTCAAATTAAAACTCCCATTAAAAAATGTCTCCAGGAAAATGGATGTTATCCCCTACAACAATGCCAAAACGTTACAAAAAAATATAGCACCCCCAAACGATGTAAAGTCCCAAGCATCAAGGGGCTAGTCTTGTGCATCTCAAGAAGGCTACCCTTTGTCACCTCAATGACTCTTCCTCTCTCTTTTGGTTGAATCTTCTCCAACTCAAAGGGGGTATCCCTAAATAAGATTGCTAAGGCTATGGAGTGGGGGTCTTAGGTGATATAGGAAGAGTAAGCCTTAACAAATTGTATGGTTGTTGTAGTATATATAGGAGGAAATGGAAATAGGGAAAGGGACATGGAAGAAAAAGAGAATGTAGGAGGAGGGAAACAAGGGAACAAATGATGAGGGACTAATGCCTATCAATCTAAGGGACAATGGAGTCATGGGACATTGCAAAATGAATGGACTTGTTTGTCACCATCAAATACATTAAGGTGGGCGATTTGGTAAAAGGACTAATTTGACACCCTGTCAACATAGATAAAATATCTAGTTTGATACTTTCATCAAGTAACTGCATACCTATGGTAAGTGAACTTATTTGTACATTGAACCTTACGATGCTTGCTAGAAAAAATGCCATGGAAACTAGACTTCGAGGGCTTAATTTTCCACACATCAACTCAACATAAAGGTGTTGTTTGTTAGTTGAATTATTTCCCAATTGACAACTAGATATGATAGAAGAAAGGTTATGAGAGCAGAAATAAGACAAAAAATAAGGCAAGAGGGAAAACTCCTCACATTGCTTTTTCTCAAAAGAGTAATGTTCCCGTTACCATGCCATTATGTTAGAGTGAAATCAAGAAATTCCTATATGAGATTAACAACAAAAGAATAACATAAACAATAACCATACTATAAAGCAACAATACCTCATCCTTTGTTGTTCTCCAAAGGTTTGATACACAAGAGAAGCTCAACATCATCATCATCTCTAAGCTCATATGATTTCCTTCGCTCCTTAACACCAAATTTCCAATTACCCATGAAATGGAGAGACTCCTCTTTGTATCGAGTGAGTTGTCTCTCTTACAATAAAATAAATTATCCCCCTAACTAACTCCATGACAAGTCAAACAATTGTAAAATATTGGAGTAGTTAGATCCATGGTTGACAATGTCAAGGTATGTGGATGTTAGCCTCTTCAAGATAGGTCGCCCTCATAACAAAATAGGAAGCAATATGCAACAAAAACTATAAGAGAGGATGCACCATCCAGAAATAGGTATTATACCAAGTCAAATGCAAAATGGGTCCACACATAATTCACCCTCCAAGAATGGATGCATGCATAATATAGAAAAATAATCTTCAACTTGGGAGGATGTACAAGCTACAAAGTAGATGGAGTGATCTAAAAGAAATGAAGTAGCCAAACCCCAAAATAGCAAATGGACAATCTCCAACAAGACAAATCCAAGGAGATAAGAGTGAATTAAGGTTTTTACCATGTCAAAAACTCAATAAATAATAAAATATACACCTCCAAGAATATCAAGAAGTGTTTCCACATGTTTCCCCTCCAAGGATATGCCCAAATATAACAATATAGAAAAGTAAATGCATGCAACGTGCGGCACATGTGGCCCTCCAAGTATGCCACACACCTCCCAATAAAAGCCTCCATAACTGCCTCATATAAAACAATACATGTTCCAAGTCAAAGAGGTGAGGGTGCTCTCTAACGAAGGTCAAAACATGAAAAGTGTAGCTAAAACATCCATGCAATAAAGATGAGAGAGCAAATATGAGAGGTGTGCCCTAGAAAAGTGTGCCATGTAACTACCTCAACCACCCAAAAAGTAATAAAATATCTCCATGTGAAGTGCACCCTAGGAGGAAGTGCTAAGGTGGTTAGAACTCATCAATGTCCATGCCAAAACCATGTGTTGTTTCTAATACCATCAACTTATTTCCACCAAACCATGTGCACAAGAGAAACTGTGCCATAGGAGAACATGACAACCTCTCCAACAACAAATAATCATGAAATAACCACGTAATCCTTGGAATCCGTGCTCAAGAGAGGATTTCTCCATCAAAAAGATTCAAATAACCCCTTCAAGTTTGAACAATTTCCAAGTGAAGTAGCGTGCTCAAGCTATTAACCTCTAAGGTAATAAAATAGATTAATTTAACCATTAAATGGTTAAATCAACCTCAACATGTATGCACAAAGGTTAATGCTGAAATAAAACCATAGTCCAACCTCTTAATAATCACCAAAAAATTAAACCAACATGAACATGTGTGCCAATGAGGGGGGGTGTGCTCCAAAAAGTGTTGTACCATGGAAATGATATGTATCTCCTAGCAAATACCACCATGATAACAACACAATGACAAAATAGAAGATCCACCATAGTAAAATGCTCAACCACAACACATCCATCATCTAACCACATCAACACCACAAGAGAAGGGGGAAATAGAATTGATAACCCATCCAATCATCAAGTATCTCCCGCCCACATATCTAATACAAGAGGGCCAAGTAGAACATCTCTCCCTAGTGAGACCAATAATACCATATCACCATGCAAAAGTCATTAGGGACTCCAACAGTGTCATGAAACATCTACCTCATAACACCATTTTCTAACCCCTCAGGGGCCTAAAACCATCAAGCATATTAACAACACCAAAATGAGATATCATGCTCCACAACCATCAAATATGCAACAAGGGGGGAATCAACAAGGAAAGCACATGTGATGAAACCACCAAATCAATAACCACTATCATCAAACCAAGGAGAAGTGAGACTCCCCTAGACCAAATATCTGCAATACCAAGGACGAGAAGCTTAATGAGGGTGTATCTTCCACATGCCAATCCAAAAGCTCCAAGGAACCAACATCAAATCTCCATCAATGTGATGAAAATCACAACATGGAACCTCATTCAGTATAAGGCGTAACACAACCAAAACTAGGTTACAAGGGCATTTTTGTGATGTAGGTTAGTAAAAACAAAAATTGAGTTCTTCTACCATATTTCTTGCATAGCTTTCTAATTTCATGTTCTCTATTAGACATGGTGGTTTGGTTTTTATTCTATCATTACTCAACATATTAATGCAAATATTAACATTGTAAAAAGAGAGTGACTAAGTTGCTTCACAATTTTCTGTAATTAATGTAAGAGACTTATTAGATGGAAGTTGTTGTCCCAAATATTGATTAGATACAATTACAGAACAATCAAAATCACTACAATGCAAGTTTTCTTGGAGTGCTTATGTAATTTATTACTTTATGTTGAACACTTCAAGGCCTCCATGCCATAGTGTTTGTGTTTATTTACATGCTTGAAAAATATGGTCAATGTGATTTTTATGCTCCTTGTAGAGAATGCAAGTTCCCTCCTTCTTTAAATTATATCTTAGCAAAATAAAGTTTTGTAGATTTGGCTATGATGAGAGGGCACTAATATCCTTGCGATCAAGAAGAATAGTATTAACGTAGAGTGAAATCTCGACATAAGTATATGCCACTAAAACAAGGCAACTACTTGTAACATCTCATAGAGAGCAACCATAAGACAAAGACAACTCACAAAGCGTAACACCAAAATTGTCAAAAATGTTCATACTAGAGTTAGGAAAGATGTTATCATATCAACTTTAGAGATTTGGACCCCAAAGCTAACTTCCATATATATATATATATATTGATGGATAATGCCTTTTAATCATCTCCATATTATTAAGAGGTTTTTGAGTCTTTATTACCTAGAGAGAAATGAAGCACATTGTCAACTCAATATGGATGAGATGTGTACCATAACGTTTATAACATTGATAAACTAAAAATGAAATAAAAGTTGAGGTTTGTAATGTAAAAAGGGAAAAATTAAAAAAAGGCCAACCATAATAATAATAACAACTAAAATAATAATCACAAACGTAGATCCATCTTAATTTTGATATTTTAAGCACCAAAAAGTTTACGTCTATGTTTCTTTGTTTCTCATAAATGTTCTTTCACAAAATTATATATAATTTTGTGTGTGTTTGTTTATCGTAAATATTTTTAAACAAAAGTACATATAATTTTAGCTAGTGAATAGTTTTATTTGGCATTATATAGCAAAATGCTTTCAATGAGAGATGCCTTATAAACCATCTCCATCTCATTAAGAGGCTTTTGATTCTTTAACGAGGTGCACTCTACAACCCAGTATGGATGAAATGTGCATCGTAACATTCGTAACACCAATAAGCTAAAATGAAATAAAAGTTGAGATTTGTAATGTAAAAAATAAATATAAAACATAGGTTAGTCCATTGAGACCCATAACACCCCGGTTTTGATCCCCAAAAATGTGATGTAATATACATATGTGATTTAGGTTGTAAGTTGAGCAATATGACTAAGGGCCAATAAATGTAAACGTTATACATCAAAATTATTATTAATAAAATACATCATCGACTGCAGATGAGGAAGGACAAGAACATGGGAGGCTATGATTCCACAAGAGAGGAATGAAAGGGGACTTAGGGGGATTAAAAGGGGCCAAAGCCAAAATATTAATATTTTATTCCTAAGACAAAGTTGTATACACTTTATATTATCCTAAGTATTTGGAGCCTTGGGATGGGTTTCCAAGTGTGATACATGAGATTCTTAGGAATCCACGTGGTGCATTATTAACATGCAAATATAATGCATGTATTTTTGTTATGCAAAGGGGATTCTGTCATTCTTCCGTGGGAAGATGTTGATTGAGATCCTAGGTGTGGGATAAGTGAATTGCAGGGATGTTGTAGCGAGACAATGGGTATTGATTGCCATGAACCCATGAGATAAATTGTGGCCATGTGCCAAGGCAAAGGATGCCATTGAGACAAGGAATTATAACCAAGAATCCTTGAAGTTCCCGCTACCCCAACAACGCACATGGGTGACTGGGTAGTTTCAAGACCAACATTGGTTTATCAAAGCTTAACCAAGCAAAACTAATTATTTTGTTTTATTATGTTCCTTCTAAGATCAAATAGCTTGAAAATAAAATTATCGGGTTCACTTTCATTTTCATGGGTTAACACATTATGAATATCAGTTGTATGATAAATGTTTTGAAAATGAGACCTAATCTTGATGCAGGTTGTGTAGTCTAAGAGAAAATGATTTTAATCTTCTACTTTGTTAGAATTGTAAACTTTACAAAAAAATTCTTCTCGGGTTTTTTTAGATCTTGTCCACCTCCTAGTTTCACGATGAAGCTCAAGGGAGTTTGTTCTTATTTTTGCAATATTTATTTTCTTCTTGACACTAGCAACAATGGAGAGATAACTTGATCTTCTAACTTAGGGTTAATGACCTATTTGTAGTAGATTAACTTTTTATTATTCTTAATCTCCTTCTAGCACCACAATTTTCTTTGTTAATGTTAGTTGTGATCATACTATTGATGGTGTCAATATTCTGAAGAGCGTCCTTTTTTACCACCCAACAATAGTGGAGACAAAATGTAACATCTCTAGTCCATCCTCACTTTAGCCTTCAATGTTTTTTTACTAATATTTGAAGTTGTGATATGAAACCTATTTTTCTTCATGCTAGCTAACTTGTACAATAAGTACCTTATCACAACCTTACTCTTTGCGAGTGGGAGACCAACCTCTAAAAGAAGGATAAGGTAGGGTGTATTGCCTTTCATTATGAAATTGTTTATTATAAAACACTTTTGGATTTGCTCAATCTTTTTGCAAGTCTCCCTGGATATACTACAACCTCATACTTCACAACCATACAAAATCACCAGGATAACAAGCGTGCCAAATATAAACTCTTTTTTCTTCTTTTTCAAGAACCAAAACTCATCTTCTTTAGATTTATTTTCAAGACCCAAAAAAGCTTTCCAACCTTCACTAGTCCTTCTTTCAAGACTACAATTCTAGTTTAGCTTATGATAGAAGTCAATTCCAAGATACTTATATGAAGGGACTTCTTCCAAGTTTTGGTTATTATAAACAAACCTAGATATGTGACACACCTAGACTTGATGAACATTATCTTTGTTTTATTGGTATTCACAATGATCCCAAAGTTGGTGCAAAAATCTCTAAAAGTTTTACGTTACTTTTCGAGGTCAAAAGTCTTCCATGCTAAAAGAACAATGCCATCTGCATAAAGGAGGAGGATGATAACTACCCCTGTGAGGTTAGTGCTTGCACATCCTACATTCTCTAGGCAATCTTATAACCCTTTTATGTAAATTCCAAAAAGTGCAGGAGACAAAGGACATATTTGATTGATCCCTATATTAAAATTGATTTCTTTCAACCAACCCTTGTTGCTTCTAAGTTTGGTAATGACTCTCTCATATAACCTTATCACTGCAACACCTAACTCAAAGGGGACCCCAATATTTTTCAATCTCTTCTAAAGGTTATTTCGAGGGATTGTATCAAAATATTTTATGAAGTCGATGAAGCAACAAGAAAGATTGTGTTTATTTTTTCAACACTCTTAGATTCTAATCCAAGAGTAATTAAATGATCTAAAGTCGAGTGATAACTTTGGAAACATGTTCTTTAGCACTTTTATCATGCTTTTCTAACCACCATTTTTTTTTTTCTAAATTTATACCATATACAAATTAACCATATCATGACTAATCATGATAATCTTATAATTTGAAGAATTAATTTTGTCACTTCTTAAAATATGAAAGATAATCTTTTATCATAATTTTTAGGATAACAATGTTTGACAATAAAATTGAAAAAATCTTAAATATGAAGAATAAAAATAAAATTACCAACTTATAATTTATCTCTTATAGTCTTTAATGTTTTTAGCGTTTCCCTTTACAAGACATTTAACCTTGAGTACCTTGAACTCAATGCCTTCAATAGTGAAGTTATCCCACATTGTATGACAAGTTTATCAACTTTTTAAGTGAAGATAAGTGTCCAATTTTTCTTTTAAATGGAGTACAAGAATTTGGTTAAAAAAAATTGTGAAAAATGTGATATGTAAATAAATTTTTTATAATTTGGTTAAAAAAAGTGTATATGTAAATCGATTTTTTTTTTTTTAAATTGGTTAAAAAAATTGTGAATATGTAAATAGAAATTCAGAGTAACTCTTAATGTTACTATTAAAAATATTGCTTTTAAAAAATTGTGAAAAATGTGATATGTAAATAAAATTTTTATAATTTGGTTAAAAAAAAGTGCATATGTAATGTTAGTTTATAATCTAATGCTATCAAAAGCTTACTCTTACTGGTCGCGCGCGCCCCCCCGAGGTCTGCTGGTCGCCCCTGCGCGCCCTTGAGGCTGTCAAGCCAGGTATTTCGTTCTGCAGCCTTCCCACGGCCCGATGGAAGCTCCAAGGGACCCCGATCCGCCCCCAGAGGTCCAGGCCTTCAGGAAAATGGTAGCAACAGGTTCAAAGCGGCCGCCCTCAGCGTCCCAGCAAAAGTTCGTAAGGAAAATGGCTTCCATCCCCACGGTGGCTCTGCCAGAGGAAGAAACGTGCAAAGCAGCCTTGAACTTGGCCGAGAGAGGCCTAATAGGCCAGTTTATGGGTCTATGGCCTTCGCCTAAAACAGTGGAAGATTGGACGCAAAGGAACTGGAATCCCCTGATCAAAGAGGGAGTTAAAAGTTACTTTGTAGGAAAGGGTTTCTTCGTTTTTGTTTTCGAGAACACTGAAGATAGGGGACTGATATTCAGAAATGGGCCATTCTTTATGGGTCCCCAGGGACTCTACTTAAATAAGTGGACTCCAGACTTCGACCCCACACAAGACGTTCCATCTGCAGTCCCGGTTTGGGTCAGGCTTCCACATCTTCCGCTTCACTGCTGGAATAAAAAATCTCTCCAAATCATCGGCAATGCGCTGGGAAAATACATAGATCACGCAGCAAGAAAGGATCAGTATTCGTGTGCTCGAATCTGTGTAGAAGTGGACTTGGAAGAGGGGCTCCTGGAAGCAATCAATCTCACCGTAGCTGGGTGGACGTACGTGCAGGAGCTGGATTATGAGCAAATACCTTTTAAGTGCAGACACTGTCATGGACATGGGCACTTTGCAAAGCATTGCAAGAAGAAATCAGAGGAACAGGTAGAAAAAATCAATGGGGAAACATGGACCTTGGTTCAGAAAAACACAAACACAAAAAAAGATAAAGGAAAAGGCCAAATGACCGTATCTCACAGCAGTGAAAGCAACGAACAAGAAAAGGATGCAACGCAAAGGGGAACAACAAAGGCCCAGGACAAGCAAGCAAAACAAATAGAAGAAAATGGTGGACAGGTAGAAACCCCACCCTCATGCGGGAGGGAAAGAGCTACAGACTGGGGACAATCAAGACAACCCTTCAAACCCTACATATGCAGAAATAGCAAAGAAAAAACCCGAGGAAAGCTCAGGCTCTTCAGAGGATGAAACCTTTGAGCGTCCCTCGAAGAGAGCAGGAAGGAAGTCCCGTAAAGAAAAAAGGGAGGAGGAGGCAGAAAGGTTCAAGACACAAGG
>ML795736.1:299839-319665 GCA_009831015.1 Picea engelmannii | reverse complement strand
CACCTTCCCCTCTGCAAAACTGCCCTCCCCCCAAAACTCAAAACCACCCATTTTTGCCTGTTCAACACATCGACTTCCAAAGCGGATTCCGGGAAAATGGAGATGAATTTTAAAAAACTAAGAGAGGTTTTTGTTCAGCACAGGCTGAAGAAGAAAAAACTCTTTCATATTTTTCATAGGTGCCATGATCAGGGAGAATCGAAGCCGTCTTTCATCCCCTTTTTTCATGTTTTCGGATTTTCCTGTTTCAGTCCTGATTTTGCGGAAGCTGTTTCGGCGAGCCGAAGACTAATTTGGAGAAACCAAAGGAGGTTTTTGTCCAGAACATGTTCATATACAATAAAATCATCCATATTGTGAAAATGTGTCACCTTTGAGGAGAAACAAATGTCTGAGTGGACCCCTTTTTTGTAGAAATTCAACCCGATTTTTATGGAGGGCAGTTCAGGATTTTCAACGATTTTACTTATTTTTTTGGCCGAGGTGGTTGAATTCGACCTCCTGAGCCTGAGGAGTGTCTTGTTTATATATTGTAATGAATCAAATGTGCAAGGGGGATCAGTCAGGGGACTTGGGATGACCAAAATGTAAAAATGCTCAAAGGTTTTGATTGACTGTAATGAATGAATACAAAGACTTTATTTCCAGATTCTTGTGTCATTTTTCTATGGTGAAGTGTTTCTGATGTAAACTATTGTTCCTTTGTTTCTCATATTGTTTTTCTGTTCTCATTGCTTATAAGAAGAGTATGCTCAGGATTTGTCATGGACACCCTGATCTGGCTTAAAGACAATGTTTATGTTTTCTTCTGAAGATTGAATGCATAATTCAGATAAGCTCTGCTCTACATTTGAAATGACCCCTAATCGTTTCCTCTCTCCACCTCACAAATTATAAGAATCCACCGATATGACTGTCTTGCCTGGTTATATATGTTTCTGTTATTTATTCATCAAATTGTCTCTAATCTTTGACTCCATTTTGCCCAATGGTTCTTCTTTATGTCTCAACCAAACCAATTCTAAATTACCTCAAACAAATCCTATTATGCATAGCTAGCCTAATATCTATTCAAACAAATCTATATCAAATAGAGAGATCCCTCTCTAAATCTTGGAGGGCTATATCCAAGACTCAAAGCGGTTTTGATGTTGCCTCTGTGACTGCCTTCACAACCTTGGGCAAATTACAGAGTGATAACCGAATGGCAACCATACAGGGGAACTTTCCCCAGTAGTACACTTCAAAGTTCCAGATCCGATCACTGATGGTGGACAATGACCAGGCACAAGAAGGCTGAGATCATTCACCTGGTGACTCCAATTAGCTCCAAACAGTGCCAACTCAAAGACTCCATTGGAGGAAGAACCTGAAGCATGACCAAGCAACCAAGAAAGATCAAGTACTCAAGCCCAAATTGCATTCAGGACATCTTTAGTTTTATTTGTAATTATGTCTTATCTTATTCTAAACCTGATCAAAAGTACATTGCTGAAGACTGCATTGACCACCTGCTAATCGATGAGCCTAAAGAGACTAAGCCCCAAATTGTAGATCATGTACATACTCATACACTTGCAGAAATCCCAGTGAGACATGAGCCTCGTGCTTTATCTCCTGCCATTTTTGAAATTCTAGTTAGCTACAAGCCCCTTGCTTTACCTCTTATATCAGTTAAAGTCCTAGACATATATAAGCCTCTAGATTTGCCTCCTATTCTCCATGACCTCCCTGTCAATTACATCAATAATCTGCCCAGGTTTGATGGAGAAAATGTGAAAATCACTGCTGAAAAACATATCCAAAGTCTTGAGGATTTTCTTGATCTATTTGAGGTAGAAGATGATGATGTTTGCATCATAATGTTTTCCCTATCATTGCAAGGTAAAGTCAAAAATTGGTTTAAGGGTCTTCCAGCTGCAAGCATTAGCAATTTCTATCAGTTTGCAAAAATTTTCTTAGATCGATGGGTGATCATGATAAATGTTTTTCTCATCCTAGAAGAATATGACCATTTGAAAAGGCAGCCAGGGGAGACAGTACCTCAATTTTAAGCAAGATTCAACAAGGTATATCATGCAATGCTTGCTGATATAAGGCCACCCCCAGGATCAACTCACTTGCATTACCCAGATGCCTTCGATCCTGAGATGACATTCCAGTTAAGAGAAAGGAACATTGCAAGCCTTGAAGAAATGCAAAAGGTTGCAGTTGAAGTGGAAGCTAACTTGTTGGACAAAAGGGCAAAGTTAGAGGCAACATAAAAAGATAGAACATAAAATGAACGAATGACATCTTCATAAGTGAAATTAGATGTTATGGCAAACACTGTAAGAGAGATGATGCATAAGATTAGCAGGAAATATGAGATTGCTGTTCAAAGACCTTATGTTCCATTAGCGCCAGAACGAACAAGGATCAATGTCCCCAAACATTTTGCAGCCTAGCCTCAATATTTTGAACCACCAAAAGATTATGTCATGTATACAATTCACAATACAGTCAAAGATGAAGTTCAAAATCAAAAGATGGAGGAAGATTTCCCTGATATGATATGCATGTTCAATGGCATTTCATCCATGGATGATTCACCCAAGCTTGATTGGTACAATGACAATTATGATCACAATCTAGAAAGTCTTGGGGTAAGTGTACATACTTTACCCTTATGCTTCTCTTCTTTTAAATTTTTGAAGGAAATTTCTGAACAAGTGGTAAATATCAAAGAAGGTAAATTTTCTGATGAGATAGTGAAGGATGTTAGTGTGGGGAAAGAGGCCATTTCAGATCCAGGATTACAATCTCCAAGTTTCTATAATTTTCAAAGTTCAGGGGAAAATTCAGATCCTGAAGCATAATTCGAAACACTGGAATGTAACTCTGTACCATTAGATTATAATTCATTTCAAATTTTGAAGGAGACTTTTGAGCAGATGTTGAAGGATAAACACATAGAAAGCCATAACGCGTCATGTGAATCAATGAAGCAATCTTGTAAACCCTTTTAGGATCCCATAGCAACAGTTTTAGATGATTATGTGGTTGATTTTGATGATGACTGCTCAGAGAAACCAACACTATCTTCATGGGAAGAATAAGTCCAATTACCACAAAGCCAAGATGACAATCAAACTCTGCATACTAATCAAGATTACAAGGAGGAAAGTGCAATTTTTTTTCAAGAAAATGCAAATTGCTTGCCCCTATATTTTGCCTCACTCCCGAGGGAACATTTCAAGCAAGTTGTAAATAAAAAGGAAGAAAAACGCTCTGATGCACCAGGTGAGTAGGACAACGGTGATATAGAAGCTGTTGCAGATTCAAAAGTGCAACCCTTGAGTCTTTGTGCAGGCCAAATTTAATATGAAAACACAAAGCCCGGGACAGGTAATGAGCTGATCCATTTTGATTCCCTGCCCTTATGTTTTAGTTCATTTCAGACTTTGAAAGGGAACCTTGGTCAAATTCTGGTTGAGGATCACAGTGTAAGCCATGAAATGCCAACAGAACAAATTCCACAGTTGTCTAAAATATTTTATGACCCTATAGCTAATATGTTGGATAGATTGTGTTTTCAAAGTCAATTTTCATTTACCCCCAGTGATTTCAAAAATTGTTATGATATGGATATGATCAGACAATGAACTATAGGGGTGTGTTCAACAGAAGCATCATTTCAGAATCCATCAGAAAATTTTCAACCATATCAGAAATTGCATGAGGATGCAAATAACATAGATACAATGCCAGATCATGTTGCTAACTTGGATAAATTTAAAAATCATGGAACATGTCAGTTCTACCTTGATCCAATAGAAAATTTTCACTACAGAGCCCCAATCTATTTATGGGATTACTTTTTTTCTTCAGGATTGCTGAGATCTTTGTTGTGAAGATCATACTGGAGATCAATCATTAACTCCTTTACAAGCTCTAATTCTGATGCTTATTAAAAACTGTGAAAAAACAAAGTTATTGGATCGACTGTTGGATTGGACACATTGGCATTTTTCCATTACCTAATTGAGAAATGATTGCAGTAGATTAGGATATGAGAGTGTGAATAAGCTCAACATTCCGAGCATCTCTTTTTCAGCAGTGTTCACTTTGATTTGGTTTCAGTTGAAAGATCAAAACAGGTACAGGTTGCAGAATAATTTTGGGATCAGCCTAATGAATAAATAAAATAATGATTAGATTAATTATTAACTTAGTCTAATTAAGTTAGTTGCTTAGGTTAGTGTTTGATTAATTTAAATTAATTAAAAAACAATATAAAAATACATATATTAAACAAAACTTAAAACAAAATTAAAAACATAATAAAAATCAAATTATATATACAAAACATATAAAAATACATATATTAATAAACAAATTAAAATAAATAAATAATAAAAACAACAATAAAAAATATAATAAAACAAAAACAAATTAAAATGTAACGTATAACAAATATAATAAACACACAAAACAAAAATTAAAAAATTAAAAAACAAAAACTAATACTATCCTAAGTTTCCTACCCACTCCCCCATGCATATCGGACCCCCCCCCCTCACGTCCCATCAGCTCAGGGGTCCGATATGAGTTGTTTTATGAAACCACTCTAGGACACTTGGTCGCTCCACAAGCCAGCAGACCCCCCCCCTAAAACCACTTACCACCTCCGGGGGTCCGAAATACCACCAATCCCCAAAAAATCCGCTTTCCCCATTTTTTTTTTAAATCACCCATTTTTTCCTGTTCAGCATGTCATCTTCCGAAGGCGATTCCGGGCAAACAGAGACGTATTTAAAAAATCAAGAGACATTTTTGTTTAGAATGGGCTGAAGAACAAAAACCTCTTCCATATTTTTCACAGGTTCCATGAGCAGGGAGAATCGAAGTCATCTTCGAGCCCCATTTTTCTAGTTTTTCATTTTTCTGTTACAGTCCTAATTTTGTGGGAGCTGTTTCGGCGAGATGGAGGTGAATTTTGAGAAACCAAAAGAGGTTTTTTTCCGTAACATGCTCATATAGAATAACCTCTTCCAGTTTATGCCCAGGTGTCACCGTTGAGGAGAAACAAAGGTCTGAGTTGACCCCTTTTTTGCAGCAGTTTGACCCGTCTTTCCTGGCGGACAGTTCAAGATTTTCAACGATTTTATTTCTATTTTGGGTCGAGGTGGTTTAATCTGACTTCCTAATCTTGAGGGGTGATCTATCCTATTTATTCATGCGATTTTAATGTAAAAGTGTTGATTCTTGTGCCCAGGAAGGCTGTTCTCTGTAATATTTTTCAAATTCATAAGTAATAAAAGGGACTTTTTCACAGGATTCTTGCGTGTTGACGATTGGTGAAGTCTTCTTTCTCCGTCGAATGCGATTCTAGTTAGTCATCATTATGTTTTCTTTCTCTGATTTTTAAAAGGAGATTTAGCACATAATTTATCTCTGATACTCTTTGTCGAGATTTTAAAATCTTAATGTTTTCTTCTGATATTACAATGATGAAATTCGTAAATGCTTTGTTATTGTGATTGACCATCTCCTATGCTTATGTTGTACACCTCTTTACTTAAAAAGGATCCAACATTTGCATTAACTTTCCCTGTGGAAATACCTTGTAAATCTGCATTTGATTTCAAACTTGTCACAGACCCCATAGCCCAATGGGATTCTAAAGCAGTCCTTTCACCCAAACACCTCGAATCTAAAATCCAAACTTTGAACTCATTAGCTAGCCTAATATCTATTCAAACAAATCTATATCAAACAGAGAGATCCCTCTCTCAGTCTTGGAGGGTTAGATCCAAGACTCGAAGTGGTTTTGATGTTGCCTCTGTGACTGCCTCCACAGCCTTGGGAAAATTACAGAGTGCTAACACCTTGGACCACACATGGGAGCCTCTTGATGCATTTAAGGAGGTGGTTATATTGACTACTGGACGATGTGGCACTGACCACAATGAAGTTTTTGAGAAGCGCCCACATGGAGGAGGTTACATGTTCCACTTGCTTTGGATTCTTCCTTGGATGTCCCACACATGTGGGGATGCCGTCACACATTTGGAGTTGGTTATTTCATCTTTTGACCATCTCCTAAATCTAGGGAGTTGGTTAGAGGAGCCCTTGTGTCTTTGGGCCATCTTTGACTTGTCCTTCACTCATCTTTGGGACACTGGCACACTTATTGAGGGGGCACACCTCATCTAGGTCTTTCTAGTCCATATGTGTGGCCCTTTATGATGTGTTTCAACCACTTTGAGAGGGGCACTCATGTATTGGAGGGTTTTGAGGTATATTTTGTCCCATTTATTGTATTTTCCCCATGGTTTTGACTTGGGCCAATGGTTTTGAGCTATCACATTGTATTTTTCATTGTATTGAGGAGGATCCTTAGCTATAAAAGGAGGAGTCGTCTCTCATTTTCAATGTTGGATATTAATGAGAAAACTAGCTTAAAGAAGTTCTTAGATATCTGTTTCTTTTATGTGATGTTTTAGGTTATTATTGAAGGGTTTCATAGAAAATTTTCAGGTTTTATGGAGAACAAAAACTACTACAAGGCCAAAGAAGTGAAAATTTCTCCACTTGGAGGGGCAAATAAGGTATATATTTCTTTCCCTATTCCCCTTTGACCATTGACTAATTTGGTTTTGGCATTGAGGTAGGACATCTAGGGGCCCTTCCCTCTTTCCCAAGGCTAAGCTTTGAGATCACCTTAGTAGTACTTGGAGAGACTTCCTAGTGGATCAATCCCCCGATTCAAGCTTGAAAATCCCTATTTGCCTTAGGTGAAGCTTGGTAGGTAATCCTCTCTGGGTACCTTCAATATCCTCTCATCTTAACACCCTAAGCCTCATATAGACTTGTGTAGTCACCCCATGGCCCTTCCTAAGGCACTGGTCTATCCTTGTCTTCATTCACCAAAAACCAAAAATTGTCTTTTGTTTTCCCTTTTATTTTTGTTTTGCAATTCATGGTTTATCTTGTCTTCTTTGGTCTAGATCACTTAAACTTCAATGATACATCTAATACTTATATTTTATTTCTGCTAGTTTTCTCTTCAAAAGGTACCATTCAATACTAGCATACAAAGGTTTTGGATCTAATTTTCATTACTACATCTTTGGATCTAACCTTTATATATTGAGGTATCCTTGAAAAAAATGAAGTCAATTGCTTTTGTCGATGCCCTAAATATTGTGCTTGGAATGAGTAGTACAAACCCTAACTAGAACACATTATCTCCAAGTATTTGCAACATTAATGCATTTCATTGGTCTATGTGCTCTCATTAATTAAAACGATGAAGTAAAGTGTTGAACGAGTTGATCCTTGTGCATTTTTACTCAGTTCCATCTCTAGGTATTATTTTGAATACATGTTGATTGGATTTCATATTTCTCATTGGTTTATTTTATCATTGATGCAACATTTTGTTGTCTTCTTTCTTTACACCATCCACATGAATAGAAAGATGTGTTAAAAGTTCCAATGACGTCCTAAAAGGGCAAAACGATATCCCATTTGATCACTATTTAAAACTCTTTTCACTATTTAAAACTGCAAAGACTAAGTTCAAGTTTGGGTGTTGTTACAAGGCTTACTTTTGCAGCCTTTGATGTTTTCTTGCTCTAAACAATCTTAAGTAACAAACCGATGCTTTAAAGGATTCAACGACCTCGTACAACTGCTAAATTTTTCCTTCTTTCATGACTTTTCAAGGGTTTCTTTAACTATTTAGAATTGTAGAGTTGTTACATCATCGAGTGCTGATGGTTTGAAGTCTCATTTCTTGGAAACATTTTGGTGTTTTCGTGCTCTATACATTCCCTAGAAGCAAATCAATGCATAAAATGTTAAAATGAGCTCATTAAGAGCTAAAACTTTACCTCTCTTTACATTTGATGCTAATAGTGTATGCTTAAAAAACTTTACACTCAACATGTCTTTTGATGGTTTGAATTTTCATTTGATGTTGGCCTAGATGTTTGGTTAAAGAACACTAAAATATTTTCATTTTATGTGGAGGAGTAACCCATAGTAGTTCATATATTGAAGGCTTTGTTTAACATCATTCTCTCTGCAATACTTGGCATAAAATTCATGAAAAAGGTTCATTGTGGTAATGGTATAATATTGCAATTTGCTCATTAAACTTTGTTGTTTGATATATCACTACTGGTGCACTTTCATTTACTATTGCATTACTTAGTCTATATATTTCTTTTACAACATCTAATGCTTGGTTATATTCAATTTATGGACACATGATTGGGATTTTTCTATGATAATACTCGTTGCACCACTGCCCCACATAACTAAGAAAATTTATTTGATTAGTTATTGCGTTGTCCTTATGGTACATGTTTGAATGATCTAAAGTGATTCATGGTTTGATAAGAGCCCACAATTTCCCTTGTGCAATTTCATTGGTTAATGTTGGCATTTATTTTTTGGATGGGTAATGGTGAATGGTACATTGCTTTGTTACAATAACTAAGTTAAATGCAAATACACTTTATATTCCAAGCACTTTTATTTGAACATTTTTATCTAAGTTATATTTACTTTGATCTCATCATCAATTAATCTTCTTGGCATCTCTTCTCTCATACTTGATGTGATTTACCCTTAAGATAAGATAGAAACTCTTGGTCAAACCAAGTATTAAAACTTCCCCTTTTAGATACAATGATAGGACTTAGTCTTGACCCCTTAAGAATACCCTCCTTAGGTGAGAAACCCCAACTTTAAAGTGAAGAGTTAAGGACACTGAGGTGATAGTGGGTGGCTTCCCTAGTCTTTGTCCCAAGCTATCCTTTGCAAGGTGGGGATTTCCCTTAGGAAGAGTTTGAGTGGTAATAATTCCCACATGGAAGACATGCCTTTCGAAATGAACTTGTGAGGGGGCATTGTGGTTCTGAAGGATACCAAAGGGATTATAAATCAATGCCATTCAACAAGCATATATTGCTTAAACCAAGCCAACTACATTTACACGATTTTATGCTAAAGTCGATTCACCTTTAATATTAGGAAGACATCCAAGCAACACATGTTTGTGGCATAAATCCATGTTGACAATTTGGCTATTGAGTGAATTTATATAAACTTATTACAAGAGAACAATTGTTTAAAAAAATAAACAACGATGCTTAGAAGAAGTGTCCATTCACAATATTGGAAGAATACTATCTCAAGGACAAGGTAAAGAAGACTCTAAGTCCTTCATTTACGAATCATTCATGCCATTTTATAGCACACCTCCTCTTCAATCTTAGTCTTGAATTACCTTACAACAATTTTACACCTCTGGCTTCTTCTCGACCCATATCTCAACTGTCTTGTGTTAATTGATTTCACCTTGCAATGACCCTCCTCCCATCCTCAGTTGCCTCCCAACAAAAAAAATTATTTCAAAGGCTTGGTGTATACTCTTGTAAAAGGCTAAGAGACTATGTTATGATTAGAAAAGGAACCAAAAATGGTTTCAATAGAGACCAACACAACCACATAAGCCAATGCCTTTCCTTTTCATGATGTGAATATTCTCGTTTTAATGGGTTCTACAATTTCAATCATTCTACAACATCCACTAATAATTCTCAAAGGACCACCACCCATTGTCTGCCATGTTTAGATCATGAATTGCATGTGTTTTTTCTATGCTTGAATTATTGACTTGCACCACTTTCACTACACTAAGAACACCTTTATGATATTTCGGGTCCTCTCACTTTGCGGGCAAAATTTTCACATTTTTGTTTGCAAACTCTACCACCCACATTTTCTTTCATAACCTATTGTGCCTCTTCAATGTGGTTTTTTTGAGTCTGCATACTATCCCCATTATCTACAAATAAATACATTCCAATGCAGGGCCACCAAAATCCCACAAGAATATTATGAACAATTCAACAAAAGTGGAAGGTGGGTAGTATAAGAATGTGCTCTCCTTATTGTGATAATAATGATACATTGTCTGTGATTGTTTCATACGATCATGCATTGGTAGCATAATTAGAAAATTCATTAACTTTTCTTAGGGGGATTGAACTCTCGAGTCTCTAGCTTAACAATGTCATTGCAACAATGTGTCAATTACTCCATGCAACTACAATTATTGATTAAAACCATTGTTTGGTTGATTAATGTTTCACATGCATGAAGTACCCTAAAAAAATATAAATATCCCTTCTATATTGGAGTTCCTAGGTAGAACACATACACGAGTTACTTAATTGTTGAATGGAGCTACATTCAGAAGGTTTTATTAGTTTATGATACAAATACTATTGCATATATAAGGTGACTTCTAGTTAATAAGGAGTGCCTTGTGTTATCCCCATTTCCTAGGGATAACTAAGGAGATGATGTCTCGAGGCCCTCAGGTTGCAGACATGGATTACTAAGAGACAGATGGCTAACATCTTCCACTTGCACAGGCAGAGGCCCACCTCACCACCATAGACCTCAGATTCATCATGATAGTATCTACCACATCAACTTGCTTCCGAAAGACATTGGGTCTTTCTCCATGAGGTACAATGCATGTATTATGGTAAGTGTCATTTCAATACTTGAGGCATTTGAGTCCATTGCATTTAAAAGTTGCTTTTGATTATATAACGTTTGCTTGGAAGTCATGCTCTTTGCCTTATTTCACCTTGGTGGTTGACATTGCACAGTAATAAGTGGTTACCCTTAGGGACATGTTTACTAATGGGGGGTCCCATTGACAAGTCATCATGCCATTCCCGATCATACTTACCACTTTCCACAATTCATTCCCTCACCTCCTTATCTTTTGGGATTTTCGAGTGTATCGACCCAAGAAGGGATTATCCCTCATTTCAAGGGAAGAAGGGGCTGAAGGCCGAAAGGCTTGTAGCTGGAAAAATATAAAATCCAAACATAACCTTCCAGATGCTCACCCAGGGATTCCAAGTACAATGAAATGTCTCTCATAATAAACTGATAGGACCTGTGAAAAATAAAAAATGCAAAAATACCAAACAAGGTAGAGCATGTATGGATAATGCTTTTCATGCTTAGGTAGAAGTCCCACACATTGTCTTCAACTTGGGGAAGCATTATGTGACTAAGGTAGAGTCAAGGTGGGAAATGTTTTTCATGCTTAGGTAGAAGCCCCACCTTGGCTTCAACCTGGAAACATCTTAAAAGAACAAAAGGAAATAAATGGGCTTGGAAAAAGGATGCATTGACAACGAAGGTGCAACACACCCTCTACAAAGGCACCCACAAGTGAGACACTACAATTCCTTGTATGTTATGAACCCCATGCCCAAAAGTCTTGCCCCCAATCCACTTCATATTCTACACATGGCTCAGAGGGGGGTCCACTAGGGAAACACTCCATGACTTAGGCGATGATTCACCTAATAAATCACTTTGCCGACCGTCCCATCCCTAAAATTGGCAAGTTTCATAGGGTATTTGAGCACTTGTTTAATTTGTCGAGGTGGTTTTTGATGCACATGCTTAGATGATTCTTTTATTGATTTTATTTACTTATCATGATATGTTTTACTTGAGATCCTTGGAGGGTGTATTCATTGTCTTTGGAGAACCTTGCTTGTTGGGCAGATTTGGAGGAATAGGCCTAGCTTGGGCTTCCTTGGGGCATGAAGCGCACAAGATGGATACCATGACCCACACACCGCATGATGATGACAACCTTTGGAGGCTTGAGAGATACCTTGGATGACCTCACTTAGCCCCTGCAAGCCTAACGTTTGGCCTTTGGAGGTCAAAACATCACATTTAGAGGGATTGACATCACCCTAGGGCTAGGGTTTCATGTGGTGGTGTGGTTGACTTGACACTTGGCACATTTTGGATGGAGAGAGGCCTTGGATTGATGGAGGAGACCCTAACACATTAAAGGGAGGCCTTTGGAGGCCCAACATTTCATCTCCAAGCTCAACAATTTGCTAAAAGTGCCAAAATGTTTCCCTAAAGGGGTGACACCATTCTTCTTTTAGGGGTTTCTTATGTGCAAAATCAAATTTTTAATTGTAAAGAGGAAAAGTAAGGGTTGTTGGCCCCTTAAATTGTGGTTTACCCTAAAGTAAATAGGACAAACACGTTTTAGAGGATTTGTATAAATAAGGATCATTTATGTTTCATTTTCATCATAGCTCTCCCATTGTGAGAGGACTACTTGGTTGAAATTTGCGCCCCTCTTAGGAAAATTCACTCTCTCTCTCTCTCTCTTGTGATATGGTTTGGCTATTGTCTTATGGAATGAAGTGGTGCGCTATCTCCTGGAGGCTCTTTCTCTTGCTTAGATGGTGAAAAATACTTGTTAACTAAGGTTTGTCTTGGCATTTTTTGGAATTGGTAAGGAAAATATGCACTTTGTTAGGTTTCTTTATTGTTACATGGTTGTTATTGGCTAGATCCTTGGAGGAGTATAAGTGTTTACAACCTCCACCAAGTCTTATAATTTTTTTTTGTTGAAAAGGCTATTGCAAAGGTTGCTAGGAGGAGTAAAAGGGTTTACACCCTCCTAGAATTTACCTTGTTAGGGTTGCTATCTCAAAGGAGTAAAAGGGCTTACACACCTTGGGATTTGGTAGACCTAACTTAATACAAGAAGACTCCATAACCCATTTGGAAAGACACTAATCTTTATTTGCATTGGAGAAACAAATTGTTTCCATTGGTAAACGTTATTTAAAGAGGTATTGATTTTGTTCAAGTTGGAATCTATTCTTGATTCTTTAAGCCTTCTAAAGCCCCTAGGACGTCTTGATTGGCCTAGTATTCTTGGAGATATAACTAAACAAAAGCTACAACCATTAGGGCTGCAACAAATCACTCTATATCTTCAATTTTAACTTGCATTTTAATCGTTGAAATTTACTTGTAAGCCATTACTATCATTCTACTGCTTATTAGTGAAATTTTTGTCCGATTACTTGCTTATTTTTGTGGTTGAAACTTGTTTTGTAGAAATTTTTTTCTACAACCACTTTTCTATTACAAATATACTCTGAAAACTTCATGCAACATCCCTCTAATACCACTAAAGTTTGTGCTAAAGTATTTAGAACTAATCTACTTCTTTTGTGTTTCATTCCTCAATAAATATTTGATGCTTTTAGTGGTTATATCTGTAGTAGTTAGCTTTGTTCTATGCTGATATATATTATTGTTTACCACAGTAGTTTGGGACAACAAGCTTAACTTGATTTTCCACTTAGTCTTTAGGCTTTCATACTTGTCTTTTCTTGCTTCTCGGGCAAGTACAACTATCTTTGACAGGTACACTACTTCTTGGAAACCTTCCCTCATCAACAAGAGTTCATCCCAAGCATTCCATCTCTCTAAAAATTGACCTATAGGGGCTTCATCTCATTTCCCCCTAGGGTCACCCAGGATCCCCGTTGTGTTGGATTTATCCTTCACTAAAGAGAGGGGAGGGTTTATCTAAGGTGACAATGGGTAGACTCTGCCACAGTTATCACCATCTCATGGATTGGGTCGGGCATTTTCCAGCCTACTATTTGTGCAATAACATTTTGGCGCCGTTTTTGGGGAGGATTTTGAATCCTCTTATGTGTCCCAACGACACTTAGGCAAGATTCCATCCAAAATTCTTTACCACTAGATTTCCTTGTGACTCTGCTTGAAGGACGTTCCCCTTCCACCCTTGATGAGGTCTTTTTGTAGCTCATTTGGTGACTCCACCATCCTAGAATCCACCTTCCTTTAATACTTTTTCCTCGGGGAGATTCAAACCTTCTAAGGTTTATCAAAGAAGGAATCCTCTTGAATCTCCAATTGTCAAAACCCTTTTCCAAGGTACCCTTCCCCTTGTTTCAATGGCTCACCCTTGGGAAAAATACCTCTACAAACCCTTAAACGTGGCCACCATCCCCGGATATCCCAATACCATGCTGAAAGAGTCTCACAAATGGTTTCCAAAGTTCTCAAGGAATAATGTGATCACGACTGATGATCATCTCTATGCCATGGGTCGGGATATGGAAAATGCAAATGTAGAACATGAAGACGTAGCAATGATATTGCTAGCCTCATCACTCACTGAAGATGCCCAAAGATGGTT
This sequence comes from Picea engelmannii, assembly GCA_009831015.1. Lineage (NCBI taxonomy): Eukaryota > Viridiplantae > Streptophyta > Pinopsida > Pinales > Pinaceae > Picea > Picea engelmannii. Next base: position 305,579 of record ML795736.1, on the reverse strand, counting down.
CAGGGGACTTCCTGACAACCACGAGCACATTATGAAGATTTCGCCAGGTTGTTCAAGAAAACATGGACAACAAAGAAGGATAACAAAATGCTTGTAGCTCAGTTTAGTTAGATAAATAAGAAAGAGAATGAAACAATGAGTGATTTTGACAATATATTTGACAGATTGCACAACCAAATCCCTATGGATCTACATCCTCGATATGGAATAATTCATCTCCTTTACATGAATTCTTTTGATGGGAAATTTTGTTTCATCTTGAAGGATAAGAAGCCCACCAATTTGGCACAAGCCAAAGAGTATAACACAAAAATTGAAAATAATCTTCTTGACTCAAAGGTTGACCCTTTTTAGCATCCTCGTGCCAGGACAAAAGCAAATACCAAGGCTTCTAGTTGTAGTACAACGGATCCAATTTCTCTCTTGACTCAAAAGATAGACTAAATGAGTACTCAGTTTGTCCAAGCTCATAATCAGATCATGGGCTGCTTAACCACCGTGGAAAGAAATCAATCTTCCTTCATACCTCAGTTTTCCAAATAGTAGAGAGATGCCACAGGTTGGAAGACGAAGCCTCAACACAGAAGAAACACCATGGTGTTCTCCTTGCCAAGAACGTCATCGGGAGGATGAGTGTCCCCAACATGATGAAGACTCCTATGATGGTATAAAATTCATGGACATGATTTGAAACTTCCGAGAAGAACATATTACTCAGGAACATATTGATGAAGTCAGAAAAAGAGGAGTTAGAGAAGGACGACTTAGAGTGTTGAATTAGTTAACATAAGATCAAAGAAAGGAATTGAGAAAAAAAATGAAGTTTTTACATATGCAAGAAGAAACAAGGCTTCAATTCCTCCGCTACAAACTTCCACTCCACTTCAGCCAGAGGTGGAGGCTCCTCTTCCATCTATAGAGAAGATGGTCCCACCACCCCCACCTCCAGTCGATGAATTTCTTCCAAAACGAACTTCAACAAAAGAGGAGATTCAATTGACTATATATGTGCCGTCTATGTTTGGAAAGTTAAATATGATAGTCCCTATGACCTAAATGTGCAATATCCCATCTGTGAGAAGAGAAGCCTTGAAGTTATTGAAAGTACCAGCCAAAAAGGAGGACCCTCCAATAATCTTGAATACCATGTATCTTGATCGAAAGAAGGATAATAAACTTCCTTTCTATCAATCCTTGGGGATGAATGGTCTCTGCTTGAACAAATGTATGCTAGGCTACAGAGCCTCAGCCAATGTGATGTCCTTGAAGGTAATGGAACAACTTGGTTTAAATATGACCCAACCTTATGTAAATTTCTATGGTAGTGATTCCAAAAAGGTCAAAGTTTACGGGCTTTGTGAATATGTTGAAAATTACCTGATTGACTTCCCTCATATCATCCTAATTATGAACATAATAGTGATTGTTGTTCTATATGCTTGTGGAATGCTTCTATCAAGAAGCTGGTGCACTGCTCTTGGGGGTTTTCTCAGTTTTGATCTCACCCACACACATATTCCCATGGGGGATGGCACTTTTGAGATTCTATATACTCGAGAGAGGGCCGAGAAGCATGTGATGGATACCAATAATCTTGACTACAATAGTGGGTGTGATTTTGATGTACCTCACCAAATTATTGAGTATGATCCATGGGACCTGCATTTTGTGCAGTAAGATTGCATAGATACACTACTCCTAAGGAAGAATGAGTATAAGGAGAAGCTTGCAAATTTCCAAGAGAAAGAACTAGGGTCCATCTAGATATTAAAGAAATAATATAAAGAGAAAAAAGAACTTGAGAAATCCATTAAAGATGCAATCAACACATAACCTCCTTCGTACCCTTACATTGAAGATATACCTTAGATCAACTACAACGTAGTAAGTCCTTCATTCATGTGGGATAAAAGGAAGGGAAAGCCTAAAAACGATCATAACGATAACAACTCTTGGCTTGGCCCTTACATCATCAATAAGAAGTCTGAGAAATAGAAGTACTATTTGATAGCCTTGGATGGGAGAAAGTTGCTATTGCCAGTAGATGGGTCTCTTCTCCGACCCTACATTCAGGGAAATTGACTTCTTAAAGGCCCAGGCCCCAGGTAAGTAGGTAGGTCATCTTGATTTCTTGGATTTTCATTTTGATTGCTCATGGTAGTTTAATTGCACATCATGTTTCATTTTTCTCTACTTGCATATCACTTTGAACATACTACATATTTAGTTTAGAAATTTTTGAAAAAAGTGCTAAAAAATTTATTTTCTAGATTAGTTGTTAATTTTGAAGTTTTATTTTGATGTATATGGACAAAGGGTGATAGAGCCACCCTAGATCTTACAGTTTTATGTTTTAGTGTAGAAACATGTTCGACTAGGAGATGCTCGAGTTCTCATGCACTCTACGACGAGCACATGTCTCCAAGTAGGAGCCATATGTTATCCCCATTTCCTAGGGATAACCAAGGAGATGATGTCTTGAGGCTCGCTGGTTGCATACATGGAGTATTGAGAGACAAATGGATGACAACGTCCACTCACACAGACATAGGCCCGCATCACCACCACAGATCTTAGATTCATCACGATGGTATCCGCCACATTGGATTGCATCCAGAAGACATTGGGTCTTGCTCCATGAGGTACAAGCCATGTATTATCATAAGTGCCATTTTGATATTTGAGGCATTTGAGTCTATTGCATTTAAAAGCTGCTTTTGATTATATAACGTTTGCTTGGAAGTTATGCTCTTTTCCATGTTTCACCTTGGTCGTTGACATTTCACCCTAGTAAGTGGTCACCCTTAGGGATATGTTTACTATTGGGGGGTCCCCTTGACAATTCATCATTCCATTCTAGATCATACTTACCACTTTCCACAATTTATCCCCTCGTCTCCTTATCTTTTGAGATTTTTGGGTGTACTAACCCAAGAAGGGATTGTCCCTCATTTCATGGGAAGAAGGGGCTGAAGGCCCAGAGGGTTGTAGCTGGAAAAAGACAAAATCCAATAATAACCTTCTAGATGCTCATCCATGGATCTCGAGGACAATGAAATGTCTCTCATAAGAAACTGATGGGACCCGTGAAAAATAACAAATGCAAAAATACCAACCAAGGTAGAGCGTGTCTGGGAAATGTTTTTCATGCTTAGGTAGAAGTCCCACACATTGTCTTGAACTTGGGCAAGCATAATGTGACCAGGGTAGAGTCAAGGTGGGCAATGATTTTCATGCTTAGGTAGAATTCCCACCTTGTCTTCAACCTATAAACATCTTAAAAGAACAAAAGGCAATAAATGGTCTTGAAAAAAGGATGCATTGAAAATGAAGGTGCGACACACCCTCTACAAAGGCACCCATAAGTGAGACACTATGATCCCTTGTATGTCATAAACCCCATGCCCAAAAGTCTTTCCCCTAATCCACTTCATATTCTACACATGGCTTAGATGGGGGTCCACCTGAGAAACACTCCTTGACTTAAGGGATGATTCACCCAATAGGTCACTTTGTCGACCCTCCCATACCTAAACTTGGCAAGTTGCATAGGGTCTTTGAGCACTTGTTTAATTTGATGAGACGGTTTTTTATGCACATGATTAGATGACTCTTTTATTGATTTTATTTACTTATCATGATATGTTTGACTTGAGATCCTTGGAGGGCGTATTCATTGTCTTTGCAGAACCTTGCTTGGTGGACAGTTTTGGAGGAAAAAGCCTAGTTTGGGCTTCACTGGGGCATGAATCCCACATGATGAATACCATGTACCACACACTGGATGATGATGATAGCCCTTGGAGTCTTGAGAGACACCTTGTATGAACTCACCTAGCCCATGCAAGCCCAATGTTTGGACTTTGGAGTTCAAAACATCAGATTTAGAGGTCTTGACGTCACCCTAGGGCTAGGGTTTGATGTGGTTGACTTGACAATTGACACCTTTTGGATGGAGAGAGGCCTTGAATTGATGGAAGAGACCCTATCACATGAGAGGGATGCCTTTGGAGGCCCAACATTTCTTCTCCAAGCTCAACGATTTGCTAAAAGTGCCAAAAACGTTGCCCTAAAGGGGTGACGTCATGCTTCTTTTAGGGTTTTCTTATGTGTGAAATAAAATTTTAAATTGTAAAGGGGAAAAGTAAGGGTTATTGGCCCCTTACTTTGTGTTTTACCCTAAATTTAAGTGGACAAACACTTTTTAGAGTATTTGTATAAATAAGGATCATTTATGTTTCATTTTCATCATAGCTCTCCCATTGTGAGAGGACTACTTGGCTGAAATTTGAGCCCTTCTTGGGAAAATTCATTCTCTCTCTCTCTCTCTCTCATGATATGGTTTGGCTCTTGTATTATGGAATGAAGTGACGCGCTATATCTTGGAGGCTATTTCTCTTGCTTGGATGGTGAAAAATACTTGGTAACTTAGGGTTGTCTTGGCATTTTTTGGAATTGGTAAGGAAAATCTGCACTTTGTTAGGTTTCTTTCTTGTTCCATGGTTGTTATTGGCTAGATCCTTGGAGGAGTATAAGTGTTTACAACCTCCACCAAGTTTATCATTTTTGTTTGTTGAAAAGGCTATTGCAAAGGTTACTAGGAGGAGTAAAAGGGTTTACACCCTCCTAGAATTTACCTTGTTAGGGTTTCTCTTTCAAGGGAGTAAAAGGGCTTACACCCCTTGAGATTTAGTATACCTAACTTAATACAAGAAGACTTCATAGCCCATTTGGCAAGACACTAATATTTATTTGCATTGTAGAAATAAATTATTTGCATTGGTAAATGAGATTTAGAGAGGTATTGATTTTGTTCAAGTTGGAATCTATTTTTTGATGCTTTAAGCTTTCTAAATCCCCTAGGGCGTCTTGATTGTCCTAGTATTATTGGAGCTATAACTAAAGAAAAGTTGTGGCAATTAGGGCTGCAACAAATTACTCTATATCTTCAATTTTAACTTGCATTTCAACCATGGAAATTTGCTTGTAAGTCATTACTATCATTCTAGTACTTATTAGTGAACATTTTGTTAGATTACTTGCTTATTTTCATGGTTGAAACTTGTTGTTGTAGCTAATATTTTCTATAGCCACTTGGCTGTTACAAATATACTTTGAAAAATTCATGCAACAACCCTCTAATGCCACTAAAGTTTGTGCTAAAGTATTGGGAACTAATCTACTTGTTTTGTGCTTCATTCCTCAATAAATTTTTTATGCTTTGAGAGGTTATATCTGCAGTAGTTAGCTTTGTTCCTTGCTGATATATATTCTTTTTTACTTCAATAGTTTGGGACGACAAGATTAACTTGCTTGTCCACTTAATATTTAGGCTTTCATACTTGTCTTTTCTTATGTCTTGTGTAGTTACAACTATCTTCAGCAGGTACACTACTTCTTGGCAACCTTCCCTCATCAACAAGACTTCATCCCAAGCCTTCCATCCCTCTACAACTTTACCTATAAGGGATTTACTTCCATAACCTCATTTTCCATCTCATTTCCCCCTAGGGTCACTCAAGATTCCCCCCTTGTGTTGGATTTATCCTTCACTAAAGCGAGGGGATGGTTTATCTGAGGTGACAATGGGTAGACTTTCCCACAATTATCGCCATCTTGTGGATTGGATCAAGCTTTTCCCAACCTAGAATTTGTGTGATAACACCTTGCAAGCATACAATATCATGATTTTGATCTACACCTAGTGCTTAAGTTATATGCTATAGTAAACATATTCTTC
>ML795736.1:268401-298331 GCA_009831015.1 Picea engelmannii | reverse complement strand
CTGGTACTGAAAACCAGGTGTATTCGGGGGGGTTCTCCTGTCTTGCGTCCGGGGGAGCCTCCTCTACAATTGCCTTGCCCCGCGACCTCCTCCTTCTAGCAGCGAGTACCATTGCTTTTTCGAAAGCTTCCTTTCTCTTACGCTGCGACTTTGCAGCATACTAGGCCGCCCCCCGTCTCGGTGTGCCCCGGAGCCTTGGCATGGTGGTGCCCGGTGCTGATGCGACCAGGCCGCTCGGCTTCTTAGAACAGAAGAGAGTGACCCTGCTGTGTAGCAAAATTCGCGAGAGCTCTTGGTGTCCCGGAGGTTCACTGCGTGCAATGAACCGGAGAAAGGTGGTGGTATCGATATACACCGCCATCAATGCTAACATTAAACACATTAAACGCCGAACCTGGGAACGGGTACCTTCGCGTTGCGCGAACGCACTCCACATTTGAATGCGCCTGGGTGGATTCATGGCGAATTAACTGTGAACTTGACGTGAGCCGGTGGGCGCTGTGCCTCCCTGTCCCAACTCGGAGCCACGTGGTTGCTTTTGCCGCGCTGTCACCCCATCCGGGGACGACTAAAACAAACTTAATTAAAGGGGCTAAGAAAGATAAATCGATGCATTAATGAAAACTTTAATACGCACCGTCCGCGGAGTAATTTTAAATGATTTTTGCACTGATTCGTGCTATGACTTGTCAAACAATTATGACATTTATTTGGGCTACGACGAGGTGACATATAGTAGGATCTCGCTTTTATTGCTAAATCTTTCTTTAAGCGATTTGACCATTTGGTTCGCAAGGACACCAAGGTTTTAAATGACTAAGATAAGGAGTTTGTTTCATTATTTCAATTTTATTTCTATTTTGCGTGTGGAGCTTTTTTCATCAGGATAACTTCTGTCTGTATTTACAATTCTTACTACAGGTGATCTGCGTACATAATTCTCTTTCATGGCTCCACGAAAGGCGTTCAAGGCGGTTGCCAAAAGTTCAGGCCAGGGCTCCGATGCTGTTTCCGATAGTTCACCCTGAAATATTAATACTGTCAAAACCTGGACATACATCTCCGACATTCTTCAATCCGAATCGCTGAATTGTTTAGATGATTCCAACGATAATGAGAAGGATGATTTGGTCACCAGATACAAAATCGTCATTCAGGCAGAAATGCACAAAATAGCGGCAAGACCACGACTCCTCCCCTATTATGATATGATCAGATGGGCACTAGACCATGTGTATATCCTGACCAAAACTGTCATCAATGAGCAGAAGGTGACGATTGGGACTTTTAGACCAAAACATTTGCAGGCAATGTATCAGATGTCACCCACACCAAACTTCACGTACAATGCAAAATTTCTGGAAGGTTTCAAGGAGAAGGAATGCGACCAATATGGAAGAAACTTGTCCGATCTGATCAAGGATTGGATTTCGCACCCCGCAAAATTTAGGGCAGATTCTAATGGAATTTATTCAGTCTCCTCCTTAGAGCCACCATTTAGGTATATAGCAATGACGACCCGTAGGTTGTATGGGAGGGAGGACACCACACATTTTTTTCTCCCATGGGTGCCTTTGATTCATACAGTTGCTGAAGGTCATTCTTTCGACTGGGCCAAACTGTTGTCAGACAGTTTAACCAGTCGAATTACTGAATATCGAGTGCATAAGGCGAGTGGGAAAGCAACTTTGTTTTTCATGTCCGCCTACATCATGGACGCCATTTGTTTCATGACGCCTTTCCCTCTAATGAGCTGGAGTTGGACTCCATCTAGTACATAGCTCATCCATGTCTACCACTCGAAGCTTTGGGAGGATAAGGCCAAAGAATTCATCTACGAGATCTTCAACTGGGTAATGGTGCCACTGCATGTCACCATTTTGGGCCAACCACATCCCAGGATATCAGATAGCGTTGCGACCAGCCTAAGGAGTGTGGCAAATTGGTATCTAGAGGCGAAATTTTTGTATATCAGGGTTTTTGGCACCTTTGTCCCTACATATGCCTTCTCGTTATTCCTGCCAGATAAGATATTGTGCCATGAGATCGCCAGACAGTCTGTGCTCGGTGAGATAAGCAAGGAGCTCAAAGGAGTATAAAAAAAGGTATGTTTGCCCTTCCCTATTCGTATCGGTGCATATTCCTTGTTAGATTTTGGCCACGCCAAAGCTGAGGCTGCGCCCTTGGAAGAAATGAAGCTGGTAGACATTGAGTTTAAGAAGCATGACCCTACTAAGGTTGTGAGCAATCACCTAGCAAGTTGCGGCCTGAAGAGGTATGAACACGAGGATTCCTCGCATGACAAAATATTCTGAGGTGCGAGGTCCTTCACGGAAGTCCTAAGTCGGATTCAAGCCTTGCCACCTGGAGACATGGCCAAATTTTTGAAATTTCGGGAACACCGACAGAGTTGTCTCCCCCATATTTTACATGGTGAAGCCCTAGAGCTTCCAGTTACAAAAAAGACGGGAGCCAAAGGTGCAAAGGACTCGAGTCCTAGCGGGGAGAAGGACCAAGGGAAAACTAGGGAGGCTGGAACCTCAGAGCTAGGAGCCAAAGTCCCCTAGAAGCAGGAAGGAAACCCTGAAAAGGGTGTGCCAGGCAAGCAGGCCCAAGGCCAACCGGAGATACCTTCACAGGGATTGGGCGACTCACTTTCGCTCGCGCCAAATGAGCCAGTTACAGAAGTCACCCCGAAACAAACATCCAAGCAAGTCGACAGTCTAATTGCTATTGTCACACCCTTGCAATTCACAAAGGGGAATCCTGATGAGGGATGGATTTTCAATGAAGAACTGATGCCTATTTCTGTAGAGGAGTTGCCTCCCAATGAATTTTTCTTTGACAAGAAAAGAAAGGCCGTGGTAAGGCAAGGATTTTATCAAAAAGAGGGCGTAGTAGCTAAAAAATTTAAAATCATGACAGATGGGAAGGCCGCGAAAGAGGAAAAATTTGCAGAGGAGATAGTCGGGATGCTAGGGGCTTATGCTGCAGCCAATCAATACTCAGTTGGGACTTTGACGGCCCAATTGAAATGAGAGAACCTCCTGATCAATAAATTGGAAGCTAAGGTAGCTACTGCCGAAGCGAATGCCAGGGACGAGGTGAGCAGGAGCCTTGAGGAAGTCTGAACAATCGACCTGCGTGAAATCGAGAAGCTCAGGTCTGACCTCGAGCAGGTGCGCCAGTCAGTGAAAACTAGCTAAACACAGGTAATCCAACAGGCGCAACAAATTATAGAGTTGCAGTCAAAATTGGAGGTGGCTGAGAAACAGGTTGTAGACATAAAAATGTTCAGATCGCAGGCTGCCCGAAATCCATCATAAGGTACTTACGGCTCAACAAAACTTGCTGGCAAAGGTGAGAACCATTCAGAACCATTTCCGGATGATAGAGAAAATATTAGAGAACATTTATTCGAAAGAAAGAGACGGTCCAAGACACTGTTATAGCTACAACAAAGATAGAGACGGTCAACACCTCAAAATTATCCATCGCAGAACAAACTAGAGGTAATATCCTGCTGAAGGTCTGGGAGTAGAACATATCGGAAAGCAGGGGGAGAGCTAACGAAGTAAAGATTTTTTGTGAGGAAACGTTCTCTTTAATAAGTAAAGGTTTGCTAGATCTTGATAAGGAGAGCAGTGCTGGGACACTGGGCAAAATCAATATAGCTAAACATCTGTTGGAAATCAAAGAAAACATGGAGGAGAAACAATTGGAGATATCCCAGATCAACCAGGTTGATATGACCCAAATGGATAAATGGCTAGTACAACCAAGTTTACAATTATGCTTCATCATCGCAAAGGACCGACAAGTGGGAAAGAGTTTACCACAACTAGTGAAGAATTGTTACACTCTTGAAGCGAGCGACCAAGCAAAGCTTTCCAGGTTGATAGCCCAGTTGGTGGAGAGGTGCATCACTTGCACTGAGCAGGCGAAAGGGCAGGCTTCTGGTGTCAAATAATGACAGATGTCTGCTTGTTCTATTTTTAGAATCCAAAGAGTAAAGAAAGGAAGGTGCTCTGCCCGCAGGAAGGAGGACAAAGACAAAGAAGTGAAACGCATAAATTTCCCATTTTGTAACCGAAAAATTCTGGAACGATTGAGATTCTAGCGTTTAGAAGTTTGTATAAATATGCATTTTGAAGTGAGAATAAAGGGATGGATCTTTCTTGGCCGATTGTAATAGAGAATTTATTTCTTTGAAAATTAATACAAAGCAATCCGAAGATTCCCGATTCCGTGAAGACTGAGTTATGAGTTTTGTTTTCTCTGTTATCTTATATTAAGTTTCATTTCTCATATACTTTTCTGATGAATGCTTAGCTACAATTTAGTGCAACTTCTATTGTGGTGACCAACTTTTAGTCGTCTAATCGCTTGTAGTTTTTCCTCTGTACCGGTTATCAGCAGGTACAAGACCTGTGAACTTTTTAGATCTCTATATTTGATGCTTCGTCATATTACTTTTTGCCTTTTTCTTCTTCTGTTTACAGGGCGAGATTCTCCCTTGATAGGAGCCTCGCATTGTCGACTGCTTAATGTTTTCTCACATTTCATACATGATTCTTTAAAAAGTTAACTCAGTTACGGGACAAGGCCTTTGTTTTGTGTTCTATCTTTAACATTGGATTTCGAAAGCTCTCTTTTATATGGTTAAAGAAAAAATTGAAGTGGCATTTTAAACCTCGAACTTTCTTTTCATTTTCTGTTCCTCCATGACTGTTCCCTTTGCAAGACAACCCAACATTGAACCTAACCTATCGGATCAAACCAACATCGCTTTGAATCTATTTGACACCATACTTAAAACCACCATCACCTGGGTCGAACTTGAACGTTCATGGGCCGCAATTGAATGGGATATCAACATCCAGGAACGTTTGGAAGCGAGACAGAGACAACTTACAAATAAGCCTTAGCTTCCCTTTTCTCGAGGGTTGATTTTTTGCCCTTTTTATCTTTTACTCACTTTCGGATGCCTAGACCCTGTACTTTTTAGCCTTAAGTACAGACTCTGGAACAACATCTTTCTGGCGCCGTTTCCGGGGATCGAAGTTATGAAACCTTTTCCCTGGGAGAATGACATTTTTGCAAGTTTATACCCTTTGATGGTGAACAAAGGGTGAACACCTTATAAAGGATTTTTCTTTTATCATTCACTTGGTGACTCCACGCTTAAGTAAGCTGGCATTCGGTTGAAGGAACACCAGACAAAACCCGGATGGTAAACATACCATGCCCGTTTCCGATCCCGAAAAAATACTGAAAACAAGAGGTTCCCTTAAGCCAACCACTGCGGTCTACCAACTTAAGATTCCTTTTGAACCTCTAACTTCGCACAAACCCCCCCCTAAAACCCTCAACCCAACTTTAGCTCTCCCTGAACTCAAAAATGAAATTCCTCCGACCACTTCTGGCGTACACAAAGGTGAAAATCCCTCAGTAATTTTAACAACGAGCGATATCCCTCTGACTCTTCAGTTAGGTTTCCCGATCTCGCAAAGTATCGAAGAGTATGCCATACACTCAGATTCCACGCCCGTGGGTTCCATTGATTACATCTCTTGCAAATTTGAGGAACCAAGCCCTCACATCCCTTTTCCCCCTTCTTCAGTTTTCTCGTCTCTCGAAAAAGCTAAAGATTCGCTTTTAGTGTTCCAGAACCCTCTGTATAACACATTGTTTTCCTATGCAATAGTATCGATGGTGGCCGCAGGAGGGGGAGGTGGAGGAGCTCCAGGAGGAGGAGGGGGTGGGGGCAAGGGCCGCCCCCGCCTCCCAGGGTTTTCACTAAAGTAGATTCCAGATATGCGCCTCTGGTCCTGCCTGTCCCTCTTCATGACCTCCCTGAAAACTACATGAAAAACTTACCTAAATTTACAGGGGAAGGGGACCTGACCACGACATAACATATAAATTTCTTTGATTAGTTCGCAAATATACTAGGTCTCAAACACGAAGACGTATATTCGAGGTTATTTGTTCAGACTTTCGAAGGACAGGTACGAACCTGGTTTCGAAGTCTACCTGCAGGTTCAATATTATCCGATGATGCCCTAAAAGATGCTTTTCTTAGACAATGGGGCGAAAGAAAAAACCATTTGTACTATTTGACCGAGTTTGGGTCTTTAAGAAAAAAAATTCGGAAACTGTTATGGAATTCATTCAAAGGTTTAACAAGTTATATAATAAAATCCCAATCGAAGTTAAATCATCCCAACCCGCAGCCAAAGTAACCTTTGCGGGAGCTTTCGAACCCGATTTCACACATCTGTTGAGAGAAAGGAGAGGGGCTACCCTAACCCGAATGCAAGATGATGCCATAGAGATCAAATCTAACATGATGACTTTTGGCAAATTAAAAACAAAAGTAGAAATGGGAAACCGAGAAACCAAACATTTTAGGGAACAAGTAGGACCCTCAGGGCCTAATAGATCCTCAGATGATAGAATGGATGACATGGCCAGGATAATTAAAGAGTTATCATATAAGATTTCTAGAATGGAGCTAGATCAATCCAAGGAGGATGCTTTCGTTAAGAGGGAATTCAGAAGAAACCCCAACCCTAAAAATCAACAAAGACAGATTAAAAATGAAGACCAAAAAATTCAAAATCCTTTAAAAAATGAAAATTTTATAGGAGGAAACGACCTGCAAGATTTTGAGGATCTGGAAGAAGACGTGACAAATTTGGGTGACGACTGCACACAACCTTATTTAACTAAAGAAGATTACGAGAAGTCCTTGGACACTCAGCAACCGTCAAATAAAGATGATGACATAAACAACATTGATGCTTCTGTCTATCAAAAAGTGACCGATCCTATAATGGTTGAGGTCCAACCTAAGTACAACCTGAGGCCTAGAAACAAACCTGCGTCGACTCCTCAACCCAAGAAAATTCTCCCAAGAGGTGAAATATACGAGCCCGCCCCAAAGGAGACCGAGATACATAATAGCAAAATAAAAGGGGTAGATTCACAGAATCCCAAAGTAAAAGAGGCTGACACCAGAGAAAAAGAAATTAAGACAACTGAAACACATATACCGGTAAATAAACTCACGAGAAATAAATCAACACAAACAAATAAGTTGGAAAAGAAGGAGTCCGAGGTTTTGACCAGAGAAACAAACAAAGGTAGTGGAGGTTTCAGCCTTGAAAATGAGATAAATAAGATCAAAATACCAATCCCTCTGGTCAAATTAGCAAAGAATCCTGTGTATCGAAAGCAGATAACCAAAATGATAGGTTTTTCGGATCCAGAAAGTCACTCTTACGTGATAAACTTGGAAGATGATAAGCCTAATATCACTTTTGGTCCACATTTTGAGGGTGCCAAAGACACCATCGCTCCCTTCTATATTACCCTAAATGTGCATGATCAACTGTTGCATAACTGCATGCTAGATTATGGAGCCTCACATAATGTAATGCCCAAGTCTATTATGGGCAGACTAGGCCTCGAGATCACCAGGCCTTATGGAGACCTCTACTCTTTCGATTCAAGGAGAGTTAAGTGCATGGGTATGATAAAATATTTAGTAGTCACTCTTGCACAGGTTCCGGTGAAAAGCGTCATGATGGATGTAGTTATCGCCGATATACCTCTGAAGTATGGCTTGCTACTATCTAGGTCATGGGGAGCCAAACTTGGGGGGTCTCTTCAACTAGACACGACCTATGCCACGATTCCTGTGTTTGGTGGGCAATTTACTCAGTTATACAAGGAAACGAGGCTAGCATACACAGTGAGCGACCCGCAGAATCCTAACAATTATCCTGTTTATGTTGCCGATCAAGATCTAGGGAATTGTATTTTGTCTTTTGATGATGGTGTAAATAGCTGTACAGAAGACAATTACATAAATGAAAATGAATCAGGAAAGATAGACAAAAATATGTATAGCACCAAAATTTGGAAAATGTTTTTTGACGGTGCCTTGTCATATGAAGGAGCAGGTGCAGGAATATTGTTTATATCACCTGAAAATGAATTTGTGATTCCTTTCTCTTACAGGCTTCAATGGGATATAGACTACACCAATAACGTATGTGAGTATGAGGCCCTAGTCTTAGGGTTGGAAGCTGCCAGGAAGCTGAACATAAAAAACTTGGAAGTATACAGAGACGCAGAGTTGATAGTGAAGCAGATAAATCAACAATACTAGGCCAAACACCCAAGATTGAGATCTTACAGGAATTGCACCTGGGATTTAATAGAAAATTTCTTCTCGTTGGTAAATGTTCATTTCATCCTGCACGTTGAAAACCTGCAAGCCGATTCATTAGCCAAAGCAGCCTCAACGTTTGCCCCCCCTACATCTTTCAAACTAAGGTACCACATAGAGGTGAGGAACAAACCTTCCATACCAAACAACATCCAACACTGGCAAGTGTTTGAGGATGATGAACAAATCAGGAAGTTCCTCGAAATGGTGGATGACTTCGCCGAAACTCACATTGACCTATAAAACCAAAACGACCACAAATGGATCATGCAAGAGGGAGAGGATACTCAGGGGTTCCAGGAAAAGATCGCTAATCATCGCATGTTAGTTTTAAAGAACAATCAGATTCCAAAGGGACTAATCCCTCTAGAGGGACTGTTTGACCAAAATGATATGCCCTTAAAATCGGCTTTGCAACCCCAACCTGAAGAGGTTGAAGACTGTGACATAGGGACCGAAGAGGAGCCTAGGATAGTAAAAATATCAAAGTACCTTCCTCCCGAGGTAAAAAGAAAATATAAAGAATTACTCAGGCGGTATAAAGACATTTTCGCTTGGTCATACGAAGAGCTGAGAACCTATGACACCACTGTGATTGAACACAAGATACCCCTAAAGCCTGGTGTCAAACCTTTCAGACAAAAACTCAGACAAATCAATCCTATTTTATTGCCCGTGGTCGAAAGGGAAGTAAAAAAACTCCTGGACGCAAAAATAATCGTACCACTGAGATACTCCGACTGGGTAGAAATTCTGGTCCCGATTAGAAAGAAAAGTGGGGATATCAAATTGTGTGTTGATTTTATAAATCTAAATAAATCCTCCCTTAGAGATAATTACCCCCTACCCAAAATGGATCACATTTTAGAAAAAGTAGTTGGGGCAAATAGGATGTCGATGATCGATGGGTTTTCCTGGTACAATCAAATTGCTATCAACGAGCATGATAAAGAAAAAACAGCCTTCACCACCCCTTGGGGTACATTTATGTATGCCAAGATGCCTTTTGGCCCCCTACCCAAAATGGATCACATTTTAGAAAAAGTAGTTGGGGAAAATAGGATGTCGATGATCGACGGGTTTTTCGGGTACAATCAAATTGCTGTCAATGAGCACGATAAAGAAAAAATAGCCTTCACCACCCCTTGGGGTACATTTATGTATGACAAGATGCCTTTTGGTTTAATGAATCCAGGTGCTACTTTCTAATGTGCTATGGATATCACTTTCATCGGCGAAAGGGACAAATTTGTGGTTATCTATCTTGATGATATGACCATTTTTTCTAAATCCGATGAAGATCATCTAATACATCTCAAGTAGACGTTTGAGAAATGCCGCAGGTTTGGTTTGTCTTTAAACCCCAAAAAGTCTCGCTTTGCTATGCAAGAAGGTAAACTCTTGGGCCATATTGTGTCTCGAGATGGAATTAAAATTGATCCTAAAAGAGTTGAAGCTATAGACACAATAAATATCCCTAAGAATGTAAAAGAGATTCAATCATTCTTAGGAAAAATATTTTTTTTGAGGAGATTTATCCCAAACTTTGCTGAAATCGTGAAGTTGATCACATATATGCTAAAGAAGAACAATGAAGTGAAATGGACAACATAAGCCAAAACATCGTTTGCACACATCAATAAGGTTATAGGTGAGGCACCTGTACTGGCAAGCCCTGATTATCTGAAATATTTTTTGATTTTCTTGTTCGCCTCCGAACACACACTTGCTGCGGTACTCCTCCAGAAAAATGAAGAAGGTTTGGAGCAACCAATAGCCTTTTTTTAGCAAAAGTCCTAGAGATGTTGAACCCAGATACGATATAATGGAAAAGCAAGCATATGCTATGGTGAAGGCGTTAAAGGCTTTCAGAACCTACATGCTACATTCCAAGGTAATTGCGTACGTACCCACCAGTTCCGTAAAAGACATTTTGGTTCAGTCTGACAGTGATGGAAAAAGGGGACGGTGGCTTGCTAAAATTCAAGAATTTGATCTGGAGATAAAACTGATGAGACTAGTAAAAGGAAAAGGTTTGGCTAAGCTCTTAGCTGAATCAAATTTCAGATCCCTCAGAATAAATGGCCTAGAGGGATGTGAAGAGTGCGTGGACATGAACGAGCTTGAGGAACAAATAACTGCAATCAGAATTGAAGAGAAGTTTGCCTCATTAGATTGGTATAAAGACATAGTGTCCTACCTGTTGACTGTGAAATGCCCGAGCGACCTATCCCCATCTAAATCTAGGACGTTGAAGCTGCATGCGATGAAGTACTGTATATCCGAAAACCAATTGTATTGGAAGGACCCACTAGGCTTCCTGTTGGTTTGTTTAATTGAATCAGAAACATAGAAGGTTGTAAACGAATTTCACGAAGGAGTGTGCGGAGGACATCACGCTTGGAGGGAAACGACTTATAAGATCCCGAGGGCAGGATATTATTGGCCCAAAATTTTCTCAGACGTCAACGCCAAAGTCAGAGCCTATCACCCTTTCTAATTGTTTGCAGGCAAGCACAAACTCCCAACGCTACCGTTGGTTTCGGTCAAAACGGAAGCCCCTATTCAACAATGGGGACTAGATTTTATATGCAAAATTAACCCTCATTCTAGCGCTCAACATAAATGGATCCTAACTGCTACAGTTTACTTCACCAAATGGGTGGAGGCTATTCCAGCTAGAAAGGCAACGAATTCGGTGGTAATGGATTTCCTAGAAGAAAACATTTTGTCTAGATTCATCTGCCCCCGAAAGATAGTCATAGATAACACCCAGGCATTTAAATCCATGGCTATGGTCGGATTTTGCCAAAAGTATAATATAGTCCTCGGTCATTCCACGACATATTACCCACAAGGAAATGGGCTAGCCGAGTCTTCAAACAAGAGTCTAATCACTATAATTAAGAAAGTGTTGAGCGAAAACAAAAAATCTTGGCATGTGCATTTGAGATACGCTTTGTGGGTGAATCAGATAGGTACAGAAAAATCTATCGGCACTTCTCCTTTCCAAATGGTATACGAGACCGACACAATATTACCTATAAACTTAGCGCTTCCCGTAATGAAATTTTGGCAAGATGAGAAAGAAGAACCAAATCATGTCACGAGAAGAATAAACCAACTGATTGAAGTTCAACAACACAGGGATGAAGTGGACGAAGGGCTGCAAAAATACCAAGACAACATGAAAGCGTTATTCGATCGTAAGGCCAAGGATAGAGAATTTCTCCCCGGTGATTTGGTTTTAAAATGGGATGCTAGGAAGGAAGACTCGGCAAAACATGGTAAATTTGATCATATCTGGTACAGACCTTTCAAAGTCACAGCTCCTGAAGGGAAAAATTCGTTTCTATTAGAGAATTTGGACGGTAAAATCCTTAACGCCCCTGTCAACGGGCATTATTTAAAACACTATATGCAATAAATGGTTTCCAAAATTTCTACTGTATATACCGGTTTGTGTTTTCTTTTTTATTTCAGAATTTTTCTTTGGTAAGTCTACTTTCATCACAAATAAAATAGGTCAGTGTTTTTTTCTAGAAGTAGAGATACAAAATTTTTAACGCATTCAGTGCTTTTAAAACCCTAATACTCTCCGTGTTGTTCCCTTACAGGATCCCGACTTGCAGCCCAAACGAGCGAAAGGAATAAACAGACGATCATATATCGGAGAATAAATTCGCCAAAAACAGGTGATAGAAAAGATTTTTCGTTATTTTAGAAGAGAACGAAGTGGTAAGGCAAAGGTACGAATTCCATAGAGGTCTGTATTTCAAACGAAGGTCTCTAAAGTGCCGTGACGGTCTCATAAGTATGATATGGCATTAAAAGGACGATTTCTTACTTTGGGTCCTAAGAGTTTCACTTAGATAAAGATAAGAGATAATTAAAATAAGCAGAAAGAGTAAAGTGTCTTAGACAAAAGGTTCCAAGAGTCGGGTTTAATCCATGACCCCTGTTTTTTGAATTCCAGACCTTTCTTCATCACCCTTTTTCTGTCCTTGGATTTACCTTCTTAAAAAACCAAGCACCTTTCCGGTTTTCCTACAGGGGAAGAAGAGGTTACGGTTTAGCTTTGGAAGCTGGAAAACAAACCTTGGAAAGTAAGCCAGTCCTCATAAACTCCTCAGTCTCCTACTAAAAAAAGTTATGCGTAGGTTGATCCTGACTCTTGTAGGTTTTTTAACAGTCTTCAAAGGATTGAGGCTTGTTCAAAGGAAGACCCCCGGAAGTAATTTTTCCCTTTTTCCCTGTGGGCTAAGGTGTTTTGAAAGTTAAGAGAAGTTTGGTCCCGAGTAATCAAAGCAAGTTGACAGACCTCCACTACGAATATTACACATATATCATCCCTGGTATGCCTTATACAAACTGATTGCCCCCACTTCATGTTTTAAAAAGTAAAATATAAGACAAATGGTGAAGGGAAATTCATATTTGATTGCCCCCATCTAGTCCAAGAAGACGATGAAAGGAAATTCATAAATGATTGCCCTCGTCTCAGCATTTAAATGCATAATTACGATTCGAAGTGGTGAAAGGAAATTCAGTAAAAAGGGTCAGAGAACTTCACCGGGGTATTGAACATGCTCGCTGGCAGTGAAGCAATATCTGAGATATCTGTAAGGCTGTCATATGTAATTTTCACTCTACTTTGGTAACCAGCCTTTTCGAAACCGAATCTGCATCCCAAGTTCAGATAGGACCCCCCCGATTAAAAGCATGAAATTTACTTCGTTTGATGCAAGCCAAAATCCACAGGATCTGTTGAATTTCTTAGGACTGTTTCGATTATCTTAAAGCAGACCTGAATTCAGTATCGAGAAGGAGAAAGTCATCGAAAGGGTTGCAGCTGAGTTTAGAATGCAATTGAATGTTGAAAAGCTTTTCAGAGTTAAAGACAAAATCTTTTTTTCCCTTTGTATCCCCTTCCTAAAACAAGTTTTGTAGAAAGAAACCAATGACTCCATTTACCCAATACAAGCACGTGGTCTACTGTTCTTCCCGTCTCGCAGGAAGATGGGATCCCTAGTTGGAGCCTATGTTGGAGCCCCCTTTTACAAGTGTTGAAATGTAATTCTTGAAATCAAAAGTTTACCCCGACATGCGAAGGGCGATGTCCGTTATAGTCCTAAGTCACCATCGCTTAACCATTAAGCAATTCTATCACTTTTATTACCTCGCGCTATCACGCTTTGGGAGTTACAAGTCGCAAGGTTTTCAAACTTTGATATGCGAAGTCGCGAAACTGTTTTAAAAAGTTCACCCAGGTTGGTGTCAGGGGTAAGTCACTTTAAATCCTAGTTAATCACTGTGGGGGTTTCGCGACTCGGTGATCGCTCTCCCAAAAAACTATACCTTTGTAGCCCCGAATCACGAAGTCATGATTTTTATTAATTAAGCATGGGTTATTTAAGAGCTTAAGTCAGATCATGTTTTTTAAACTAAATCACATCATCGTGATTTCGGGTTTTGGGGGCTCAAAGGGTAGGAGTGATTTCTCCCGATACGATGAACGCCGAAAAGGGGAAATTAAAGACTAAAACAAAATTAATTAAAGGGGCTAAGAAGGATTAATCGATGCATCAATGAAAAATTTAATACGCACCGTCCACGGAGTAATTTTAAATGTTTTTTGCACTGATTCGTGCTATGACTCGTCAAACAATTATGGCATTTATTTGGACTACGACGAGGTGACATATACTAGGATCTCTCTTTTATTGCTAAATCTTTCTTTAAGCGATTTGATCATTTGGTTCGTAAGGACACCAGGGTTTTAAATGACTAAGATAAGGGGTTTGTTTCATTATTTCAATTTTATTTCTATTTTGTGCGCAGAGATTTTTTCATCAAGATAACTTTTGTCTGTATTTACAATTCTTACTACAGGTGATCTGCGTACATAATTCTCTTTCATGGCTCCATGAAAGGCGTTCAAGGCGGCTGTCAAAAGTTCAGGTCAGGGCTCCGATGCTGTTTCCGATACTTCACCCTGAAGTATTAATACTGTCAAAACCTGGACATACATCTATGACATTCTTCGGTCCGAATCGGTGAATTGTTCAGATGATTCCAGCGATAACGAGAAGGATGATTTGGCCACCAGATACAAAATCGTCATTCAGGCAGAAATGCGCAAAATAGCAGTAAGACCACGACTCCTCCCCTATTATGATATGATCAGATGGGCGCTAGACCATGTGGATATCCCGACCAAAACTGTCATCAGCGAGCAGAAGGTGACCATTGGGACTTTTAGACCAGAACATTTGCAGGCAATGTATCAGTTTTCACCCACACCAAACTTCGTGTACAATGCCGAATTTATGGAAGGTTTCAAGGAGAAGGAATGCGAGCAATATGGCAAAAACTTGTCCGATCTTATCAGGGATTGGGTTTCTCACCCCGCAAAATTCAGGGCGGATTCTAATAGAATTTATTCAGTCTCTTCCTTAGAGCCACCATTCAGGTATATAACAATGATGGCCTGTAGGTTGTATGGGAGGGAGGACACCACACATTTTTTTCTCCCGTGGGTGCCTCTGATTCATAAAGTTGCTGAAGGTTTGTTTTTCGACTGGGCCAAACTGTTGTCGGGTAGTTTAACCAGTCGAATTATCGAATATTGGGCGCAGAAGGCGAGTGGGAAAGAAACTTCATTTTTCATGTCCGCCTACATCATGGACGCCATTTGTTTCATGATGCCTTTCCCTCTAATGAGATGGAGTTGGACTCCATCTAGTACAGAGCTCATCCATTTCTACCACTCAAAGCTTTGGGAGGATAAGGCCAAATAATTCTTCTACGAGATCTTCAACTGGGTAATGGTGCCACTGCATGTCGCCATTTTTGGCCAGCCGCCTCCCAGGATATCAGACAGTGTTGCGACCAGCCTAAGCAGCGTGGCAGATTGGTATCTAGAGGAAAAATGTTCGTATATCAGGGTTTTCGACACCTCTATCCCTCCATATGCCCTCCCGCTATTCCTGCCAGATAAGCTATTGTGCCGTGAGATCGCCAGACAATCTGTGCTCGGCGGGATAAGCAAGGAGCTCAAAGGAGTATCAAAAAAGGTATGGCCGCCCTTCCCTATTCGTATCAGTGCATATTCCTTGTTAGATTTTGGCCACGCCAAAGCCAAGGCTGCGTCTCTGGAAGAAATGAAGCTGTTAGACATTGAGTTTAAGAAGCATGACCCTACTAAGGTTGTGAGCAATCACCTGGCAAGTTGCGGCCTGAAGAGGTATGAACATGAGGATTCCCCGCATGACGAAATATTCTGGGGCGCGAGGTCCTTCGCGGAAGTCCTAAGTCGGATTCAAGCCTTGCCACCTGGAGACATGGACGAATTTTTGAAATTTCGGGAACACTGACAGAGTTGTCTCCCCCAGATTTTATAGGGTGAAGCCCCAGAGATTCCAGTTACAAAGTAGATGGGAGCAAAAGGTGGAAAGGACTCGAGTCCTAGCGGGGAGAAGGACCAAGGGAAAACCAGGGAGGCTGGAACCTCAGAGCTAGGAGCCGAAGTCCCCCAGAAGTAGGAAGGAATCGAGCATGCCCAAGGCCAAGTAGAGATACCTTCGCAGGGATCGAGTGACTCACTTTCGCTCATGCCATACGAGCCGGTTATAGAGGTCACCCCGAAACAAACATCCAAGCAAATCGACAATCCAATTTTTGTTGTCACACCCTTGCCGTTCACAAAGGGGAATCCTGACGAGGGATGGATTTTCAATGAAGAATTGATGCCTATTTTTGTAGAGGAGCTGCCTTTCAACGAATTTTTCTTTGAAAAGAAAAGAAAGGCTGTGGTAAGGCAAGGATTTTATCAAAAAGAGGGCGTAGTAGCTAAAAAATTTAAAATCATGACAGATGGGAAGGCCGCGAAAGAGGAAAAATTTGCAGAGGAGATAACCGGGACACTAGGGGCTTATGCTACAGTGAATCAGTACTTAGTTGGGACTTTGACAACCCAATTAAAATGAAAGAACCTCCTAATCAGCAAATTGGAAGCTAAGGTAGCTACTGCCAACGCGGATGTCAGGGACGAGGTGAGCAGGAGCCTTGAGGAAGCCCGAACAACCGACCTGCGTGAAATCAAGAAGCTCAGGTCCGACCTTGAGCAGTTGCGCCAGTCTGCGCAAACTAGCCAAACATAGGTAAGCTACCAGGGGCAACAAATTATAGAGTTGCAGTCAAAATTGGAGGTTGCCGAGTAACAGGTTGTAAACATAAGAATGTTCAGATCGCAGGCCACCGAAATCCGACATAAGGTACTTACGGCTCATCAAAACTTGCTGTCAAAGGTGAGAACCATTCAGAACCATTTCCGGATGATAGAGCAAATATTAGAGAACATTTCTTCGAAAGACGCTGTTATAGCTACAACGAAGATAGAGACGATCAACACCTCAAAATTATTCATCGCGGAACAAACCAGAGGTAATATCCTGCTGAAGGTCTGGGAGCATAACATATCGGAAAGCAAGGGGAGAGCTAATGAAGTAAAGAATTTTTGTGAGGAAACGTTCTCTTTAATAAGTAAAGGTTTGCTAGATCTTGATAAGGAGAGCAGTGCTGGGACACTGGGCAAAATCAATATAGCTAAACATCTGTTGGACATCAAAGAAAAAATGGAGGAGAAGCAAGTGGAGATATCCCAGATCAGCTAGGTTGATATGATCCGAATGGACAAATGGCTAGTACAACCAAGTTTACAATTATGCTCCATCATCGCAGAGGACCAACAAGTGAGAAAGAGTTTACCACAACTGGCGAAGAATTGTTACACTCTTGAAGTGAGCGACCAATCAGAGCCTTCCAGGTTGATAGCCCAGTTGGTGGAGAGGTGCATCACTTGCACCGAGCAGGCGAAAGGGAAGGATTCTGGTGTCAAATAATGACAGATGTTTGCCTATTCTATTTTTAGAACCCAAAGAGTAAAGAAAGGAAGGTGCTCTGCCTGCAGGAAGGAGGACAAAGACAAAAAGTGAAACACATAAATTTCCCATTTTGTAATCGAAAACTTCTCGAACGATTGAGATTCTAGCGTTTATAAGTTTGTATAAATATGCATTTTGAAGTGAGAATAAAGGGCTGGACCTTTCTTGGCCGATTGTAATAGAGACTCTATTTTTAGAACCCAAAGAGTAAAGAAAGGAAGGTTCTCTGCCCGCAGGAAGGAGGACAAAGACAAAAAGTGAAACACATAAATTTTCCATTTTGTAACCAAAAACTTCTGGAACAATTGAGATTCTAGCGTTTAGAAGTTTGTATAAATATGCATTTTGAAGTGAGAATAAAGGGTTGGACCTTTCTTGTCCGATTGTAATAGAGACTTTCTTTCTTTGAAAATTAATACAAAGCAATCCGAAGATTCCTAATTCCGTGAAGACTGAGTTATGAGTTTTGTTTTCTCTGTTATCTTATATTAAGTTTAATTTCTCATATACTTTTCTGATGAATGCTTAGCTACAATTTAGTGCAACTTATACTATGGTGACCAACTTTTAGTCGTCTAATCGTTTGTATTTTTTCCTTTGTACCGGCTATCATCAGGTACAAGACCTGTGAACTTTTTAGATCTCTATATTTTATGCTTCGTCAGATTACTTCTTGCCTTTTTCTTTTTCTGTTTACAGGGTGAGATTCTCCCTTGATAGGAGCCTCGCATTGTCGACTGCTTAATGTTTTCTCACATTTCATACATGATTCGTTAAAAGGTTAACTCAGTTACGAGAGAAGGCCTTTGGTTTGTGTTCTATCTTTAACATCAGATTTCAAAAGTTCTCTTTTATACGGTTAAAGAAAAAATTGAAGTGGAATTTTAAACCTCAAACTTTCTTTTCATTTTTTGTTCCTCCATGACTGTGCCCTTTGTAAGAGAACCCAACATTGAACCCGGCCTATTGGATCAAACCAGCATCGATTTGAACCTATTTGACACCATACTTAAAAGCACCATCACCCGGGTCGAACTTGAACGTTCATGGGCCGCAATTGAACGAGATATCAACATCCAGGAACGTTTGGAAGCGAGACAGAGACAACTTAGAAATCAGCCTTAGCTTCCCTTTTCTCGAGGGTTGATTTTTTCCCCTTTTTATCTTTTACTCACTTTTGGATGCCTAGACCCTGTAGTTTTTAGCCTTAAGTACAGACTCTGGAACAACATGAGGCATAATCTCTCAACAAGGGTGATTCTAGGAAACACTTCCCTATACCATGCTTATATGGTAACACTTTTCATATGGTTGGGGAAGAATAATACCATGCATTTGATACTTGGTGTGTCATTATAAACTATCAACCAAATAAAGGGCACCATAACTAGAAGGTAATCCAATAAAGGCCACGATAAACTAGACATTGTAGTAGATTGACAAAATATTTTGGAATAACATAGTCTACAAAGCATTAAATAAATGATGAACAACAATAAGCATTACAACAAAACCTTAATTCATGTAGCAAAATTTTAGATGACTTGTGAGTATTCTTCAAGTAGAGAGTGTGTTGGGTTACAACTCCACAAGACTTTGTTCTTACATAATTGCGTTGAGGATCTTTCTCAATTTTATACTCCATGTAGTTCTTGACAAAGATGGATGCAATGGTTGTGCCATTCCTATTCTGTGGTGCCTACCATAAACATAGAGTGCACTTAACAAGTTTTTTTACTTTATTTGAAATTGTATCTATATCATTAAATTGAATTGTTTTCTTGTGTCGATTATTTAATAGGAGTTTTGTTAAGACCTAGACAAAGCTCCGTGTTATGTCTAAAAACCCTTATTAATCCCTAAATATTGAATTATTACATTTATAGTGTTATAATTGTATGTCAGCTATAACCCTTCATTGTACCCTTTCATTATAATTGTACCCTTTGTCTCCTATATATATACCAAGGCGACCTAGCCTTAGGATCACGTTATCTCATCTCATATTGTATTATCAATTGGATATATTGTAAAAGGTGGTTTCCCCCTCAAAATGGACTACATTCATTGACTTTTTATCATTTTTTAAGGCATTGGATCATCACATTTGGTATCCAAGCATTGATCCTAGGGTTTTTCTTCTCCAAGCGAACCATCTTAGAATTTTCGCTATAACTTTTTTTCTAGGCTGATTTAGATAGAAAAAGTTGGAGGTCACTTAGAATACATATCACGATACATGTAGTACACATGTAAGATTTTGGGTCATTATACTTTCAAAGATATAGCCTATGGAAGTTAGGGTTTTTGAATCATCCTGAATTTATTTTTAAACTAGTCATCTTGGTATTTTCGCTATAATTTTTTTTCTAGGAGGTTTCAGATAATGAAACTTGGTGGAGAGTGAGGAGACATATCCTAGTACAGGTGGTCTAAAATTTGAACTCAAGTATCAAATATTGGACACGTGGCATTCTGTACAAGTTCGCTCTCCATAAAAGTTCCAAAATCAACAAGGTTTGGGAAAGTTACCATAACTTTCACTTGGTAGATAAAATTTTGGTTAGACCTATGACATTGCAGAGAAGCCATATATGAGTACTATAGGACAAAATTTTAGATTCAGAAGGGCCAAAATTTCGGAAATACATAAGAAGGAAGGTTGTCTAGGAGGACAAACTCCAAATTAAGGGTTTGAAAGGTACGTAACTTACAATTGGCATACCTTTTTATTGAAAGATCTGTATTTGGTGATTCAAAATTTGTGATAAGGAGGAAAAAATGAGAATTATTGTTTTCTCACATGGTTCCAAAGATTCCTCCAAAATTTAATTCACCAACTAAACCTCCAGAAATATCAACCATGACTCAAGATGAAATCCAAGAGATTTATCACCAAAAGGAAAAGAAGATTCATTGAAAATAGGGAACACATGGAAAATAATATCACCGAAAATAGGAAACATATGGAGAAGAAGATGAATGAAAATAAGAATGACATGAAAATTAAGATGGATGAAAATAAGGAAGAGATGAAAATAAATATGGAACAAATGGAACATAAGATGGATGAAAATATGAAAAGAAATATGGAAGAAATGGAAAATAAGAAGGATGCAAATAAAGAATAAATACACAAATTCATGAAGGAATTGCAAAATTCTGTGTCTTCCATGATCTTTCATGTTCTAGATGAGAGATTCCCCAAAGGAGATATCAAAATGCAAGGAACTCGTGAAAATAAAGGTAGTATTGAGATTGAACAACCTACCGATAATATACATTTCTCAAGTGGATTTAACTCTAATAGTGGTGTTAATTACGACGGGGGTCCTAAATTCAACTTTTTTAATATTAAATTAAATAAGTTTGATGGAACAACGTTCTTTACCTGGGTGAACCAAACAGAGCAATATTTTGAACTACGTAATATTATGGATGATAAGAAAAGGATTAACATAATAACTTTGAACATTGAGATAAAACCATATCAATGGTATCAATGTGTAGTTAAAAGGAAGCCCCCTTTTTATCATTATACTTGGGGTTTATTTACAAGAGACTTAGAAGCACAATATGGGAAAGTGTGGGAACATGTCTACATCAATCAATTGACAAGAATCAAGCACTTAGGTGACATTGAAGATTATAATTCAGAATTTTAGGTATTGGTCACAGGGGCGGATGACATAAGTGATGAACATTTGTTGGAAGCTTACATGGGTGGATTAAAACAAGACATTAAAAATGAGATTTTCTTAGGACATCATGCAAATATTATGGAATCTATGCAATTTAATCGTCATATTCAAACCAAGAATAAGGCTACACATAAGTCTACCATTGGAGAGTACACAAGAAACAAAGATTGTTTTGGGGTTCATAAGACAACTGTACCTCAACCGACAAGGTTGACACCTCAACAAATGGATGAAAGAAGAGAAAAAGGACTATGTTTCAATTGTGACAACAAGTACTATAAGGGGCATAAATGCAGTGAGAATAAATTATTCTACATAGGTTGTGAAGATGAAGAAGATCGAGAATTGGAATTGCCACAAGATGCAGATATAGAAGATAATACTCCAACAACATCTTGTCATGCATTGGTTGACATCGGTACTCCACAAACCCTCAAGATACAAGGATACATCAAAATGAAAAATGTACTAATATTGATTGATTTTGGTAGTACCCATAATTTGATCAATTAGAAATTAGTAAAAGATTTCAATTGCTTTGTATATCCTACACTAGAGTTTCAAGTAATGATTGTAAATGGAGGTACCATAAATGGTTCAGGTAAATTCCATAGTATTAAGCTCAACATGGCGGGGGGTGGGAAGTGTATTTTTTGGATAGCCTCGTTATTTTCATCCAAATGGGTGGTGCTTATGCTGTATTAGGGGTTGAATGGTTACAATCATTGGGAACATTGGCCCTTAATTTTCAAGATCTTTTAATGATATTTTCCTTAGATGGAAAGGAAATCGAGCTTAGAGGTATCCAAGGGAATCCCTCTAAAGTGTTAAGCTCTAATAACATGACAAAATTACTCAAAAAGGGACACCAGGGTGTAATTGCACAATTTTTCTCACTTCATGTTCAAACATATATATCCTCTGCTCCATTAGATCTCCAAATAATTATCAACAATCATTCAAAGGTATTTGGTGAAATGCCTAAGGGTATTCCACTTGCTCGATATCATGACCATGTCATTCATTTGCAACTAGGAAGTGTACAACCTAACATTAGGTGTTACAGGTATCCATATGCACAAAAGAGCGAGATTGAGCTCATGATACATGAATTGTTAGAGGACAACATCATTCATCCTAGCCAAAGTTATTTCTCTTAACCAATGGTGATGATTTCAAAAAAAGATGGTTCATGGAGTATGTGTATAGATTACAGACAACTCAACAAAATGACCATCAAAGATAAGTTTCCTATTCCTGTTATTGATGAATTATTAGATGAACTGTTGGAGCAAACTTATTTACTAAGATGGATCTTCATTTAGGATATCATCAAATCAGAATGAGGCAAAAATACATTCCTAATTTTATTTTTAGAACACATGAAAGTCATTATGAGTTTTTGGTTATGCCATTTGGACTTACTAATGCACCTTCAACATTTCAAAGCTTGATGAATTCTATTTTCAAGCCCCTCCATAGAAAATTTGTGTTAGTATTTTTTGATGACATACTAATCTACAACAAATCTTGGGAAGAGCATGTACAACATGTTGACAACGTATTACAACTATTGGAAGAGAAACAACTTTATGCAAATCCTTCCAAGTGTTCCTTTGGGGTTCAATAAGTGGAATATTTGGGTCATATTGTATCTCATGAAGGTGTAAAAGTGGACGCTAACAAAATTAAAGCTATGAGGGAATGACCAATTCCCAAAACCTTAAAGAAACTTAGATGATTCTTAGGATTGAAAGGCTATTACCACAAATTTGTCAAGAACTATGGTCAAACATTAGCACCTTTAACACCATTGTTAAAGAAGGAAGGATTTTCTTGGACTGAAGATGCAAACAAAGATTTTTAAAAACTTAAGGAGGCTACATGTACAACTACTGTCCTGACCACACTTGATTTAAAAAAAAACACTTATTGTGGAGTGTGATGCCTCAGTCCATGGAATTGGTGTAGTTTTAATGCAAGAAGGAACACCGCTTGCCTTTTAAAGCAACCAACTCAAAGGAAAAAAATTATTCAATCCTATTTATTAAAAACAAATGTTAGCCATACTACATGTAGTTCTGAAATGACACCCTTACCTAATAGGAATACACTTCAAAGTAAAAACAGATCATGACAATTTGATGCACTTCTTGGAGAAATGATTGTCTTCAAAATACCAACAAAAATTGATTACAAAGATGCTAGGTTATGACTTTGAAATTATATATAAAAAAGGAAAACATAATGTTGTGGCAGATGCCCTTTCAAGGAAAGAAGAAGAAACAAAAGGTTCACTACGTGATATTTCTATTTTACAATGTGATTGGGTGGGAGAAGCAAGGATAGAATGGAAGCAACCAATGGTAGAATGGAAGCAAGATTAAGAGGTACCCAATATCATTCAACAACTATACGAGGACCAAATTCATTAGATAATTTTGTATGGAAGAATGATTTTCTATGGTATCATGATCGCCTATATTTATGTAAGAATTCCCAACTTAAACAAAATGTCCTCCTAGAATTGCACACTTCTCCTATAGGAGGACATTCAAGATTCTTGAAAACATACTACAGGATCAATAAGGATTTTTTCTTTGAAGGTATTAAAACTTATGTTCAAAAGTTTGTGTTTGAATGTTTGGTCTGCGAATAGAAGAAGGGAGAGATAATTGAGATGCTAGGTCTCCTACAACCATTATCTATACCAAGTCAATGTTGGGAAGAAGTTTCAATGAATTTTATTACAGATTTACCCAAATCCAAAAAAAAAACTATCATCATGGTAGTAGTGGATTGTCTGAGAAAGTATACTCATTTTTACTCTCTTTCTCATCCTTTTAAAGCAAGTACAATAGCCACAACATTCATGGAAACAATTCGAAAGCTACACGGAGTCCCCAAGATTATTGTAAGTGGAAAAGATCCAATTTTCATTGGAAATTTTATGACTGACTTATTTTCTTGTTTGGGTACTCAATTGGCTCACAGATCATCTTACCACCCTCAATCCGATGGGAAAATTGAGATTGTGAATAAATGTATAGAAGGATATCTTCATTGCTTCACATCCAATAAACATAGACAATTGGTCAAGTAGTTTCCCTTGGCAAAATGGTGGTACAACATATCCTTCCATACTTCATAAAAAATGTCCCCATTTATGGCACTTTATGGATATCATCCTCCATCCATTACATCACCCTTTATAAAAAATAGAAAGATTCAAGCAGTGGAGGACCACATAGGGAAGCAATAAGAGCTTCTCAAACTATTGAAGAACAACTTGGTTATGGCACAAAATAGGATGCAACAAAAAGTAGATCAACATCTCAATGAAAGGGAATTTGAAGTGGGGTATTGGGTATTTCTGAGGCTACAACCATATAAATAGATATCCCTCGAGAAAAAAAATAATGACAATAAATTAGCACCCAAATATTATGGCCCCTATAAGGTTTTGCAAAGTATTGGAAGTACACATTACAAATTGGAGTTGCCTCCATCTTCATGTGTACATTCGATCTTCCATGTTTCTTGCTTAAATAAGATAATCGACAACAAGATCCCAATTGTTACGGAAATATTCCCCTGCAGACAGGTGAACTTTCCCTTGGATTACATAACCCTATTTCAAGACATAAAATTACATTTGGACACTACCATTCCTATAAATTCATTTTTTCCATCGAAAAAGAGAGAAGGAAGGGAAGTATGATGTACCTCGTTTATGAAGTTTGTCCAAGATGCTTCAATACATGAGCTCAATCCAACTCCCAACGCAAATCAATACCTGCAATGGAAAACAAGAAACAAATGACTATCTTCTACTCTAATGGATTAGACAAAATCAATTCATGTATGCAGATTAAGACAACCATAAACAAGCACATGTAAACACACACTTCAAGGAAATAGGCGAAGTATATTAATGAGAACTTAGAAGGGAAAAATTACAATATTCAGATGGTGTTGCAACAACCTCTCCAAGTCCTCCTCGTCTAACCCTTTCTCAAAAGATCTAGAATCAAAATAACAATGCTTTGCTGATGTCTCCTCCTTTTCATCATGGAAATGCCTCCATTTATAGGCTTTGAGAGGCTCAACAACCTTGAGTATTTTTGGAATTGGTTGAGGATATGGCTCCATTAGTTATGATTTATTCCTTAGATTCAACCATGGAGTTAAATTCAAGCCAAACTAACCCAACCCATCTATATGTTGGATTACTGAGAGGGGGGGTGAATCAGTAATAGAGCAATTTAATCATTTTTAACCATATAATCCAAGTGTTATATCAATGAAGCATTATCATCCAATAACTGCAGAGTAAATAAGCAATGAACAAATGAACAAACATACACATACACAGTACTTTAATGTTTTACGTGGAAACCTAAATCGAGAGAAAACCACATAATGCTTTTTCTTATATGTCTTGAAGAATTACTTTCATTGGAAGCACCAACTTCCTTTGTTTTCTAGCTGCAATTGGAAGGAGGCTCCAACCCCCTAGTTTCTCAAGCTACAACCCGAGGGAAGCTCCAACTCCCCAATTCTCTGGCTACAACCAGAAGGAGGCTACAACCCTCTATGTTCTCCAGCTACAACCACCTGTCCTTGCCCCATCCTGCCACCCTGAAGTAGAAGTAGAATGATTGAACCACTATCAACCTGTCACTGTGAGATATACCGCTATAAACCTGTACCAATAAATAATTTATCCTTCCTTGCGTTTCGGCCTTCTTTTCTTCACCTTCCCTCATAATTTCATCTTAGATATCCTTGGTTACCTCAGACACCTATAGATATTCAATATGCTCAAGTGTGATTAAAATGAGAGAGCCTTGCCTCTTATTTATACTCTCCAAGTAGCTTCCTTAAAAACATCTTCTAGGTCACTTGGCCCCACTTTCCTTATTTTAGGATAGTTTACCAAGCACTATACATCTAGGATAGTTTACCTGGAAAATTCATTGTCCTTCATCTCATTATTCCACAATTAAGCATGGGATCTCTTACTCCGCAAAACGTCTTCCCATGAGGGATTTCACCATAAGGGGACCAATTTGGAGTTCATCCATATTTACTTATCAACCATGACAAGACACTAATGAGTCATCTTTACATCAAACAATATTGGGTCCATTACCCAAACCTTTGTGCTGCGGGGCTTTCTTCAAGGGTTGACATCTATGACAACCAACCTTAATCAACAATCTCACCCTTTGGCATTGATGGCAACACTCTGATGCAATACTAAAATCATATCACTCATGCTCCCCCTGGAACCATGCCTCTGTCCTCTGTTTCTGATAAATTTGCCTTTGTCCCCTGCATCTGATAAATCTTCTCCCCCTGGAACCATGCCTCTGTGCTCTGCATCTGATAAATCTCTCCCCCTTTGTCATCAATGGCAAAGGTATCTTTCCATCCGGGGCTGCTCCCCCTAACTAAACTGTCCTCTTATGATGCTTCCTTGTGTACATCTAAGACATATAAGATAAGCATTAAAAAATCATTCATTTTGGAGTAGAAATAACTCCAAGTCTTTGGCGAAGATATTCAAAGGCTTCCCGTGGAAGTGGTTTTGTAAAGATGTATGCCACTTGTTATTTTGTGCCCACATACTCAACTCTGATATTCTTTTCTGCAATCTGTTCCTATAGAAAGTGATACTTGATTGGAATGTGCTTCGTCTTGGAGTGCATCACCGGGTTTTTTGAGATACTGATGGCATTTGTATTATCACAATATATTGGAATGGGCTCATCATACTCAACCTGTATATCTATCAAAATTTGTTTCATCCAAAGTACCTGTGTACAACATGTTGCTGCTGCAATATACTCTGTCTCGGCTCGGCTATAGATAGAGATATTGATGATTGTTTCTTTCTTAGCCATGATACCAAACACTCACCTAAGTAGAACACTGCTCCACTAGTGCTTCGTCAATCATCCATACAACCTGCCCAATTTGCATCTGTGTAGGCAATAAGTGATAGATCTTTTCCTTTTAGATACCATAATCCAAACTCTTTTGTTTCTTTGAGATATCTGAAAATCCTCTTTACTACTAATACATGTGATTCCTTTGGCACTGCTTGAAATCGTACCACCTTTCCAACTGCTTGCATTACATCTGGTTTGGATGCTGTCACATATAGTACACTGCCAATCATTGACCTGTATTGCCTCTGATCTGTATACTTCGAATCATCATCTGTGCTCAACTTACAACTGGTTTGCATGGGAGTGATAACTGGTTTGCAATCTTCCATTCTGAACCTCTTTAGCATTTCTATGATATACTTGGTTTGAGAAATAAAAATTCCCTGGTTTCTTTGACATATCTGAAGTCCCAGAAAGAAGGATAGTTCTCCAAGTAACGACATTTCAAGTTCATTCTGCATGTCTTTTGCAAATTTCTGGCTTAACTTGTCATCATCACTACCAAAAATAATATCATCAACATAAACTTCAATTAATAAAATATTTCCTTGACTTACCTTGATGTAGAGGTTGTTGTCTGCACTTCCTTTTCTGAACCCTGCCTGCTGTAGATACTTATCCAGTCTGGAGTACCATGCTCTAGGAGCCTGTTTTAGACCATACAAGGCCTTCTTTAATTTACATACATAGTCTGTGTTCTCTGACATTTGAAATCCTTATGGTTGTTCAATGTAGACTTCTTCTTCAAGTTCCCCATTCAGAAAAGATGATTTTACGTCCATTTGATATACTTTAACATTTTTGGAGCATGCATAAGCTAAAAGTAAACGGATTGCTTCCATTCTGGCAATTGGGGTAAATGTCTCTTCAAAGTCAATTCCTTCAATTTGTGCATATCCTTTACATACCAATCTAGCTTTGTTCCTTGTAACCTGTCCATCTTTATTCAATTTATTCCCGAAAACCCATTTTGTGCCGATCACATTCTTATTCTTTGGTCTTGGAACCAATTCCCAAGTGCCATTTTCTCTATGTGATCAAATTCTTCATCCATGGCCTTATTCCAAAATTCATCCTTGCTGGCTTCTTCAAAACAGTTTGGTTCAATTGTAGATAAGAGTGCTAGGTGTGTTTGTTCTGGTGAATGGATTTTTCTTCTAGTCTCAACTCCTGCATCTTTGTTTCCAATAATTTGATCTGAAGGATGATTCTTCTGTACTCGTTTGCTAGGTGTCTTTGGAGATACTTTCTGAACTTGCTCTTCTGCTTTTGTCGGATTCTCTTCATCTTCATCTTCCTCTTCTACTTCTTTTTCATCTTCTTCTTCGAAAAGTTGTTCCATTGATTTGTTTTCTTCTTCTTTTGATTCTGGTATGCATGTTTCATCAGTTGTTACATTGATGCTTTCCACAACTTTGTTCAATCTTAGATTGTAATACTTGTATGATTTTCTTGTACTTGAGTAACCAACAAATATTCCTTTATCCACACAAGTGTCAAACTTTCCCATTCTGCCATCTTCTCTTTTGATGTAGCATTTCCTTCCAAAAACTCTGAAGTACTTCACATTTGCTGGTCTTCCTTTCCATAGCTCGTAGGGATTTTAATCAGTGTTGTTTCTGAGCATTACTCTGTTTTGAATGTGAACTACTGTATGCACTGCCTGTGTCCAAAATATATCTTTCATTTGGAACCCATTAACATTTTTCGAGCCATTTATTGTATTGTCCTGTTATTTCTTTCAACAACTCCATTCTGTTGAGGTGTCCTAGCAACGGAGAATTTCCTTTTTATTCCATGACTGCTACAGTAGTCCATAAATTCATTTGAAGTGAAATCTCCTCCATTATCAGATCTCAAACATTTGATTCTTGAATCCATCTCATTTTCAACCATTTCCTTGTAGATCTTGAAGTTTTCAAAAGCTTCTGACTTGTTCTTGAGAAAACAAACTGCACTTATTCTTGTATAATCATCAACTAGTAACATAAAGTATTTTTTACCTTTTAAGCCCTTTGTTGTAGTTGGTCCAACTAGATTAGTGTGAACAATTTCCAGTGGTCTTGTTGTTGAATATTCCTTTGATTTGAACCTAGTCTTTGTTTGCTTTCCTTGTTGACAATGCTTGCATAAAGTGTTGGTTGGTTTCATGATCTAGGGCATTTCTCTGACTGCTTCTCTTTTGCTGACTTTGACAAGGTTATCAAAATGCATGTGACCCATTCTTCTATGCCATAGCCAAATTTCATCTTCCTTTCCTAGACAACACTTTTCATTTCCAATTTCACTTAACAAATATATGTTGTTTGAAGTTCTTGCAGCTGTACCGACCAATTTCCCTGAACCTTCTTTTCTTATCTCACACTTTTCTGAATCGAAAGTAAGTTTATGACCTTGGTCGCACATTTGACTCACACTTAGAAGATTATGTTTCATATCTTCTACCAGCAGAACATTTTGTGCCTTTTCATTCTTGTTCCCAATTCAGACTGTGCCTTCTCCAATGATTTTGGATGAGTTATCATTTCCGAAGGAGACTGATCCATTTTTTTCTTTTTGTAATGTAAGAAATTTGTCTTTATCACCTGTCATGTGTTTTGAACATTAACTGTCAACATACCAACCATGTTTCTTCTGCTTAGCTTGTAGAGCAACTGTGCATTCTTCATTGTTATACTGATCTTGCTTTCTTATCCATGTCGTTTTCTGAGGTTCTTGTCTGTGACTTTTGTTATTCTGTTGAGGTTCTTTAGGAGTAACTGTCATTCTGCAATCCTTGGCCACGCGTCCTAAATTTTTACATTTGTAACATTCCACTTCAGTGCTCAAAGATTCAAACCTGTTGTAACTTCTTCTTTGTGTGTCACTAGGTCTCCTTGAATAATCCCTTTTTGTATAACTCTCAAAGGTGTTACTAGTCCTGTTGTTATCTCTTGAATTCACAACTTTATGTCCAAAATTATTACATGCATAACATAAACCAAAAAATATAGTTTGATACCTGGGAGTTGAAGATCTTCTGAAAGGAGGTGCTCTTATGAATCCTTCTTCTTCTTGAGGCCTATATGTCTGTTGTTGATTCTGAAAT
>ML795736.1:208592-257691 GCA_009831015.1 Picea engelmannii | reverse complement strand
CGAAATCTTTTTCCCTGGGAAAACGACATTTGTTTTTCGTTGAAAGTGTTACCCTTTGATAGTGAACAAAGAGTACACACCTTTTTTAAGGCTTTCTAATCTTTCACTTGGCGACTCCACGAATAATAAACTGGCATCCGGTCAAAGGAATACCAGACAAAACCTGGATGGTAAGCAGATTACGCCCATTACCGATCCCGAAAAGATTCTAAAGGCGAGAGGCTCTCTTAAGCCAACCACTGCAGTTTACAAACTTAAAACCCCATAACTGAAGACTAAGAGTTCTTCTGAACCCTCAACTTCATGCAGTCCTCTCTTTGAAAATAAAGTATTAACGCCAAACTGCTCCGAAGTTAGGAGTGAGATTCATCTGACAATCCCCTTAGTACATAAAGGAAAGGGCCCTCTTGAAAGTTCGTTGGCAGTTGACATACCATCTTTCCTTCAGTTAAATTTCCCGACCTCACCAAATTTTGAAGAGTGTGTTACACATTCGGTTTCCACACCCGTCGGTTCTATTGATTTCGTCTCTTGCAAATCCGAGGAACCGAGTCCTCGCGTTCCTTATATTTCCTCATCGAATTTTCCTCTTCGCGAAGAAAATAAAGATTCCCTTTTAATTTTCCAAAACCCCCTTTACAACTTTCCACAAATCACGATGGCAACCGCCGGAGGAGGAGGTGGAGGGTTTATCGGAGGAGGAGGGGGAGGAACCCCTCTAGGAGGAGCTGGAGGCCAAGGGCCCACCCCCCCTCTCAGAGTGTTTGCAAAGGTTGCATCCAGATATGCCCCCTTAGTATTGCCCGTCCCTCTACATGACCTTCCCGAAAATTACATAAAAAATTTACCAAAATTCACCGGGGAAGGGGATCTGACCGCGACCAAACATATTAATTTCTTTGATCAATTCACTGATATCCTAGGTATTGAACATGAGGACGTATATTTGAGACTTCTTGTCCAAACCTTCGAAGGCCAGGTCCAAACTTGGTTTCGGAGCCTACCCACAACATCTATCTTGTCTTATGACACTTTGGAAGATGCTTTCCTCAGACAATGGGGCGAGAGAAAAGATCATCTATATTATTTAACCGAATTTGGGTCTTTGAGAAAAAAGAATTCAGAAACAGTCATGGAATTTATTCAAAGATTTAACAAACTGTATAATAAAATCCTAGCCGAGGTTAAACCGTCCCAACCCGCGGCCAAAGTAACTTTCGCCAGAGCTTTCGAACCGAACTTTGCACTCCTTTTGCGAGAAAGAAGGGGAGCCACCCTAAACCGAATGCAAAATGATGCGGTATAAATAGAGTCTAATATGATGGCTTCGGGTAAGCTTAAAGATAAATTAGAAACATGAAACTGAGAGACCAAACACTTTAGAGAACAAGCAGGCCCGTCAGGGTCTAATAGATCTGCAGATGATAGGGTAGACAATATGGCTAGATTAATTAAAGAACTGTCCAATAAAATATCTAGAATGGAGCTCGAACAAGCCAAAGCTGAATCTTTCCCCAAAAAGGATTTCAAGAGGAACCCCAACCCCCCGAACCAACAAAGACAAATAAAAAATGAAGATAAAAAAATACAAGCTCCCTTAAAGAATGAAAATTTTATAGGAGTGAACGATTTTCAAGACTTCGGAGATTCGGATAATGATGTCACGAACTTCGGTGATGACTACACTCAACCATATCTGACTCGCGAAGACTATGAAAAATCTCTAAACACGCAACAACCGTCGAATAAGGGTGAAGAAGGTGATCACACTGATCTCTGTGAATCTCAACAAGAAACTAAGATGATAATGGCTGAGTTTCAACCTAAGTACAACTTAAGATCTAAGAGTAAGCTCACCTCAGCTACTCAACCCAAGAAAATCCTCCAAAGAGGTCAATCTTATGAGCCTCCTTCGGAAGAGACCTTATTACCCAACAACAAAACTAAAGTAGTAAGCACACAAGAGTCCGAAGTGGAAAAAGTTGAAACCCAAGCGCCAGGAATCAAAACAGTAAATAAAATTACGTCTTCAACCGGGACCATGAGTAATAAAGCGCTCCAGATGAATAAATTAGAAAGGAAGGATTCAGAAGTCTCAACCAAAGAAACAAACAAGGTGAGCGGAGCTTTTAGTTTTGAAAACGAAATAAATAAAATTAAGATACCAATCCCTTTGGTAGAATTAGCAAAAAACCCCGTTTATCGGAAGCAGATTACCAAAGCGATGGGTGTCTCTGAGCTAGAAAGCCAGTCTGATGTTTTAAACCTAGAAGATGACAAACCTAACATCACTTTTGGTCCCCATTTTGAAGGAGCCAAAGACACCATTTCTCCCTTTTATATCACTTTAAATGTGTATGATCAATTGCTACATAATTGCATGTTAGACTCCGGAGCCTCCCATAACGTTATGCCTAAGATTATTATGGACAAATTGGGTCTTCAGATCACCAGAACTTATGGAGACCTTTACTCTTTTGACTTGAGGAGGGTTAAGTGTATGGGGATGATTAAATATTTGGTAGTTACCCTGGCACAGGTCCCGGTTAAGAGTATTCTGATGGATGTGGTTATTGCAGATATTCCCCCAAAATATGGCTTACTGTTGTCTAGGTCATGGGGAGCCAAGTTAGGGGGTTCTCTTCAACTGGACATGACGTTCGCCACAATCCCTGTGTTCGGTGGTCAGTTTACTCGATTGTACAGAGAAACGAGATTAGCATATACAGTGAGTGACCCTCAAAACCCAAACAATTTCCCTATTTACATTGCAGATCAAGATCTGGGAAATTGTATCTTGTCTTTTGATGATGGTTTAGATGGTTGTCCGGAGGAAAACGATATAGAGTGAGAGGAGTCAAGTTACATGACAGAGGATCTATGTAACACCGGTGTCTGGAAAATGTATTTTGACGATGCTTCATCTTCTGAAGGGGCGGGTGCAGGAGTGCTTTTAGTGGCTCCCGAAGGTAAGTTCGTTGTTCCTTTTTCCAACCGACTGCAGTGGGATATAGATTACACTAACAATGTATGCGAATATGAAGCATTGGTCTTAGGATTAGAGGCTTCCAAGAAG
Organism: Picea engelmannii; assembly: GCA_009831015.1. Classification (NCBI taxonomy): domain Eukaryota; kingdom Viridiplantae; phylum Streptophyta; class Pinopsida; order Pinales; family Pinaceae; genus Picea; species Picea engelmannii. The sequence goes on along the minus strand of ML795736.1, from coordinate 254,615 downwards.
CTAAATATAAATAACTTAGAGGTATATGGTGATGCAGAGTTAATAGTCAAACAGATAAATCGACAGTACCTGACCAAGCATCCCAGATTAAGATCATACATAAATTGTGCCTGGGATCTCATGGAAAATTTTTTCTCGTCCGTAAATGTCCACTTTATCCCTTGCGCAGAGAATTTACATGCTGATGCATTGGCTAAAGCAGCTTCAACCTTCTCTCCTCCCACGACTTTCAAATTGAAGTATCACATTGAAATCAGATACAAACCATCCATACCAAACAATATATGACACTGGCAGGTCTTTGAGGATGACGAACAAATTAAGAAATTTCTTGCAGCAGTGGGTGAATTCTCTGAAACTCATGCAGACCAAGAAAATCAAAATGACCCGATATGGATCATGCAAGAAGGAGAAGATCCTGAAGCCTTCCGAGAAAAAATTGCGGATCATCGTATGCTGGTCCTTAAAAATAACCGAATTCCGAAAGGATTGATTCCTTTAGAAAGACGTTTTGATCAGAACAATGTACCTGTAAAATACACTTTACAACCCCAACCAGAAGAAGTGGAGGACTGTGATATAGGAACTGAAAAAGAATCCAGGGTGGTAAAAATATCCAAGTTCCTCCCTCCCGAAGTGAAAGTTAAGTATAAAGACCTACTCAGACAATATAAAGATGTTTTCTCTTGGTCTTATGATGAGTTAAGAACATATGACACTTCCATAATTGATCACAAGATACCTTTGAAGCTTGGGGTCAAACTGTTTAGGCAAAAGCTTAGGCAGATTAACCCCATTTTGTTACCTGTGATCGAAAAGGAAGTTAAGAAACTTTTAGACGCGAAAATAATCGTACCTTTGAGATACTTAGACTGGGTAGCAAACCTGGTCCCGGTCAGGAAAAAGAGTGGGGAAATCAGACAGTGTGTGGATTTTCGAAACTTAAATAAGTCATCTCTCAAGGACAATTATACGCTGCCCAAAATGGACCATGTGTTAGAAAAGGTAGTTGGAGCAAACCGAATGTCTATGATAGATGGGTTCTCGGGTTATAATCAAATCTCCATGAATGAACAAGACAGGGAAAAAACTGCTTTCACCACACCATGGGGTACCTTCATGTATGAAAAAATGCCTTTTGGTTTGATGAATGTAGGGGCCACATTCCAGCGCGCTATGGACATCGCTTTCATTGGAGAAAGGGATAAGTTCATAGTCATTTACCTCGACGATTTGACGGTTTTCTCTAAAACCGATGAAGAACACTTGATGCATCTTAAACAGACTTTCGAAAAATGCCACAGGTTTGGTCTATCTTTAAACCCAAAGAAGTCACATTTCGCCATGCGGGAAGGTAAGCTTTTGGGTCATATCATATCTAGGGATGGAATTAGGATTGATCCTAAGAGGATTGAAGCAATAGATACTATAAATATTCCCAGAAATGTAAAAGAGATTCAATCTTTCTTAGGAAGAATAAATTTTTTACGAAGGTTTATCCCGAACTTCGCTGAGATTGTAAAATTGATCACAGGTATGTTGAAGAAGGACAACGGAGTAAATTGGACAACCGAGGCCAGAGCATCGTTTGCGCATATTAAGAAATTCATAAGCGAGGCACCTGTGTTAGCAAGCCCCGACTATCTAAAATATTTTCTTATCTTCTCGTTTGCCTCCGAACACACCATCGCCGCGGTGCTCCTACAAAAGAACGAAGAAGGATTCAAACAATTGATAGCCTTTTTCAGCAAAAGCCTTAGAGACCCAGAACTGAAGTATGATATAATAGAAAAATAGGCATACGCCATGGTAAAAGCATTAAAGGCATTCAGAATGTATGTACTACAGTCAAAGATAATTGCGTACGTACCTACCAGTTCTGTGAAAGATATATTGGTGCAGCCAGATAGCGATGGAAAAAGAGGGCGATGGCTCACCAAAATCCAAGAATTTGATCTGGAAGTCAAACCGACCAAATTGATAAAAGGGCAAGGCCTGGACAAACTCTTAGCTGAGTCGAATTTCAGAGCCCTAGATATCAATTTCCTACAGGAAGGCGACAAAGATGCGGACCTAAACGAGCTGAGTGAGGAAACAAGTCCCAACAAGATCGAAGAGAAGTTCTTATCATCGGGCTGGTACAGAGACATAGTGTCATACCTACTAACTCTAAAATGTCCAAATGAGCTATCACCATCTAAAGCCAGAACTATAAAACTCCATGCACTTAAATATTGTATCGCCGAAAGTCAGCTATATTAGAAAGATCCACTCGGTTTCCTGTTAGTCTGTTTAGTTGAATCGGAAACTCAACGGGTTATAGACGAATTTCACGAGGGAGTCTGTGGGGGGAATCACACATGGAGAGCTACAACTTACAAGATCTTGAGGGCTGGGTACTACTGGCCAAAACTCTTTTCGGATGTCAATTCCAAAGTGCGTGCCTGCAACCCTTGTCAACTATTCGCAGGTAAATAGAAGCTCCCGACACTGCCTCTAGTTCCAGTCAAAGCTGAAGCCCCATTTCAACAATGGGGTCTAGACTTCATAGGTGAGATTAATCCCCATTCCAGTGATCAACACAAGTGGATCTTAACAACTACAAATTATTTTACTAAGTGGGTGGAAGCCATTCCAACCAAAAGGGTAACAGACTCGGTGGTAATCGATTTCTTAGAAGACAATATTTTGTCAAGATTCGGTTGCCTCCGAAAGATAGTTACTGACAATGCCCAGGCCTTTAAATCTATGGCTATGATCAAATTTTGTCAAAAGTATAACATCGTTCTTGGCCATTCCACAACATATTACCCCCAGGGAAACGGATTGGCCGAGTCATCTAATAAGAGCCTGGTAAATATAATAAAGAAGGTATTGGATGAAAACAAAAGGTCTTGGCATGTGCACTTAAAATATGCATTATGGGAAAATCACATTAGCACTAAAAGGTCTATCGACATTTCGCCTTTTCAAATGGTCTAGGGGACAAATGCTGTTCTACCTATAAACCTAACGCTACCAGTAATGAAGTTATGGCAAGATCAAAATGAAGAACCAAATCATGTCACCAGGAGAATTAATCAGCTGATTGAGGTTCAACAACATAGAGTCGAAGTAGATGAAAAGATGCAGAAGTACCAAGATGACATGAAAGCATTATTCGACCGCAAAGCAAAGGACAGAGAATTCCTCCCAGGTGATTTAGTGTTAAGGTGGGATGCAAGAAAGGAAGAAGCAGCAAAACATGGTAAATTTGACCACCTCTGGTATGGACCATTTAGGGTCTCGACTCTAGAAGGAAAAAATTCTTTCCTACTGGAAAATATAGACGGAGAATTCCTCAACGCCCCTGTCAACGGGCGATATCTAAAGCACTACATGACGTAACAGTCGCCAGATTTAAAATAGAATAAAATAAAATAAATTTATTTATTTATTATATATATTTTGTGTACATATATGTATTTTCATTTAAACATTGCTTTTGATTTTCCTTTTTTCGTTCGTGAACTTTCGACACATTTCGGATAAGATTCGTATTTTCCTTTTACAGGATTCCAGTTGCATACGAAACAAGCAGGAGAAGTAAACTGAAAGTCGGTGTCAGAAATAAATCGGCATAAACAAGTGATACCTAAAATAATTTCATATTGCGCAAAGAAAGTGAAATGAAAAGGTAAAGATGAGAGTTCTCAAAAGACATGTTATAAAGGACTGTTAAAGAAAACCGAGGTAACGCCATTCAAACTGCAACATCAGCTGAACTGATAAATAACAGAGTTGTTTTCTTGGTTTAATAATCTTTGAAAAAATTAAGATAATTTAAACGATTCACCCAATCTAAAAACAATCAGTCAAAGTAAAGTATCCCCGAAAGTATCTACAAGAGTCAGTTTTGAATTGTGTGACCTCTGTATTTTCAGTTAGTAAGCCACTACCTGGCATCCTTTCTATCTTCGGGTTTACCTTTTAAAAGTCACCATCTTTCCGTTTCATATACGAAGGGGTAAAAGTCTTTCGTTTCAACCTCGTGAGCTTCAAAGCAGATTGTGGAAAGAAAGTGGGTCTTCACAACTACTTGATCCCCTGCTAAGCGAAGGAACGTTTAGAGTGATCCTAGCTTTCCTAGGTTTTTCAACGGCATCAGAGGATTGAAGCTTGCGCAAATAGAATGCCCTTAAAAAGTTATTTTCCTTTTTCTCCCTAAGAACGAAGATGTTGTGAAGGTCAAGGGAAGGTTGGTACCAAGTAATCAAAGTAAGTTGACAAACCTATACTGCAAAATATTACACAGATATCAGCCTTGATACAAACTGATTGCCCCCATCTTCATGCTTTAAAAAAAAAATTATAAGACAGGTGGTGAAAGGAAATTCAGATTTGATTGCCCCCACCTAGTCCAGGAGACGATGAAAGGAAATTCAGAAATGATTGCCCTCGTCTTAGCATTTAAATGCATAAATATATTCTGAAGTGGTGAAAGGAAATTCAGTAAAAGGGGCCAGATAACTTCACCGGGGTACTGAACAGGCTCGCTGGCAGTGAAGCAATATCTGAGATATCTGTAAGGCTGTTATACATGAATATCACTCTACTCTGGTAACCAATGCTTCTTAAAAACTGATCCACATCCCAAATTCAGACGAGACTTCCCAATTAAAAACATATAATCTTATTCTTTTGATGCAAGCCAATAGCCACAAGATCTGTTGGGTCTCCTAAGACTATTTCGATTGTGTTAAAGCATACCTGAATTTAGTAGCGGGAAAGGGAAAGTTGTGAAAGGGACTATAGCTAAGTCTAAAAAGAGTATCTGATGTTGAAAAAGCTTTTCAAGGTAAAGAACGAAGTCTCTTTCCCCCTTCAATACCCTATTCTCAGGAACCTTTTCGCCTGATTGAGCTATTGACTCCATTTACCCAATATTGGCACGTGGTCTACTATTCTTCCCGCCTTACAAGAAAGCGGGATCCCTAGTTGGAGCCTATGTTGGAGCCTATGTTGGAGCCGCCTTTGTTTTTTCTAGCCTGTCACAAATTTCATTCTTAATGCTCGAAATCTAAAGATGGTTTTCATATTTTCTCTCTGAGAAATCGAGATCTCTGAAGTCTTATCACGCGAGTAGCGATGATTATTATACTCTCGAAACGAGTCCTACCTTTCGTTAAAAAATTTTCCTCTTTTGTTCTACCTCGGGATCTCGTAGGTCGGATACTGTAAGTCATATAAGTCACACGCCCCGAGCTACGAAACAACGAAATCGTTTTAATTTTTTACTCGGGACAGTAACAAGGGTAAAGTTTTCCCTAACCCATGTTTAAACGTCGTTGGGGTTTCGCACCTCGACGTTCTCCAAATCCAAAAATTTAATGTCGTAGCTTCGATAACCGAGAACACGAGGTCCTTATTTTAGTAACCCGTGTCAAGGTTGAAGGTAAAAGCTAAACCATGGTAAAAATTTCTGTCGGCATTTCGCCACTTGGCGTTTTCCTTTTCAAAAGTTACACCGTCTAAACCCTGACTCACGAAATCATGATAAGGATATAAACGTAATTAATTAATCATTTAATCCAAGATTATCTTCCCTTTTAATTAAGTCATGTTATCGCGATCTCGCAGTTTCGCCGCTCGACATGCAAACCTCCCGGAAACTTATTTTCGAAGCTCCGAGTTGCGATATGACGAATATAATAATTATGAAATTAATCGAGCCCCAAGCGCGATTACCTTTTTATTAACCAAAATCGATCATCGCAGTATCAGGTGTCAGAGATTCGAAATGTTAAAGTAAAATCCCCGATATAACGAGTACCGAAATATTGATTAACGTTGGTAAAACCAGATTAATTAAGCTAAATCGATACATATCCTGTGTTTCGATGCTTGCACGATTTACGAGATAGCCTTATTCGTTCCATACGCCAAGTGATATTTTAAACCGCCAAAATTTATGGCATTAATTAGGAAATAGGGCAAATCGACGAATAAGATTGGATTTTTATGGAAAAATTTATTTCTAAATATGATTTGACAGACTTGTTCTGAAAGGTACTGAGTTTTCAAATATATATAAGAGCTGTGGTTCATTATAACAAATGCATTTCATATTACGCAGAGCACATTATCTCTGAGCAACTGACTTCTGTATGTATACGTATTTCTATCGCAGAAGAGCCAAAACAAAATCTCCAGCCATGGCTCCGCGAAAAGCATCAAAAGCAAATGTTGAGGTTTCGAGACAAGGCTCAGAAAATGTCACTGATACTTCACCTCGAAGTATCGAATCAGTCCCGAATTGGTCGTTCGTTTAGGATGTCCTACAGGCAGAGTTGGTGGATTATTCCGACGACTCCAGCGACAACGAAAAAGATGATATAACCACCAAGTACAAAATAGTCATCCAATCTGAAATGCGCAGAGTAGCAACCAGGCCATGACTATTTCCATATTATGATATGGTCCGATGGGCATTGGACCATGTTGACATACTGACCAGAACCATCATAAATGAGCAGAAAGTCACCATCGAGACTTTTAGGGCGGAACATCTGCAAGCCATGTATAAGCTGCCCACAACGTCCGACCACACATATGGCACCAAATTCTTGGACGAATTCAAGAAGAAGGAATGCATACAGTATGATAAAACTATGTCCAGTTTAATAAAAGATTGGGTTTCACACGCCGCGAAGTTCAGGGCTGATAGCCACGGCATATATTCAATCGCTTCTTTAGAGCCACAGTACAGGTATGTTTCCATGATGACATGTAGGCTATACGGGAGAGAGGACACCTCACATTTGTATCTTCCATGGGTGCCTCTGATGTTTCGGGTCGCCGAAGGCAGTTCTTTCGACTGGGCCAAAATACTGTCCGATAGCTTGACTAGTCGGGTCACAGAGTATCGGGCGCACAAAGAGAACGAGAAGGCGTCTTCATTCTTCATGTCTGCATACATTATGGATGCCATTTGTTTTTTGACACCGTTTCCCTTAATGAGCTGGAGTTTGACTCCAACAGAAGATGAGCCCATACACGTTTATCATGCAAAGTTATGGGAAAACAAAGCAACAAGTTTTTCTTCGATAAGAAGAGAAAGGCAGTAGTAAAAAGGGAATTCTATCAGGAAGGAGAGTCGATTGCCAAGAAATATAAAGTTATAACTGATAAAAAAGACAAGAAAAATGAACAATTCGTGACCGAGATAGCCGGGACATTAGGAGCATATGCCTCGGCGAATCAGTTTTCAGTCGGACTTCTAAAAAACCAGCTGAAAAGAAAGAATCGCCTCATTAAGACCCTGGAAGCCAGACTAGCCACAACAACAGAAACTGCCAAGGACCAGGCGAGCATCGGAATAGAGCAGGCCAGGTTGGCCGATAAAAATGAGATAGAGATACTTAAGACTAAGCTCGAGCAAGCACAACTGGTAGTCCAAGATGGTCAGATGCAAGCGAGCCAACAACGAGATTTGATCTAACAATTGCAGGCTAGGGTGGAATTCGCCGAAAGCAAAGCGATAGATATTGGGTGTTTCAGTCCCAGGCGATGGAGATTCGGGGCAGAGTCTCTACGACTCAACAAAAATTGTTCGACAAGGTAGGGGAGATTCGGGACAATTGCTTGTTGGTTAATCGGGTTTTGGAGAATTTATCTGCCAGAGAAAGGGAAGCGAGAGCAGCACGGGTCGCCTTCCAAGAGGCTTTGATAGCCACAAACAACAGAGGTTCGGGAAGTACTCCCAGGTTCACCATTTCAAAACAAACCAGAGGAAACATTCTATTAAAAGAATGGGAACACAACATTTCCGAAGGCAAGCAGCAAGCCAAAAAGATAACGGATTCCTTAGAAGAGGCTTTTAGCTCTATAGACGACGATCTCCTAGGCATTGAGAGCGGAGGTAATGTCGAGGCGTTGATGCAAATGGATATGGAAAAACTCTCGCTTGATCCGAGGGAAAAAGAGGAAAGAGATTCGACCGAGATTTCCGAAATGACTATGGTGGACATAGTCCAAATAGACAAAGGCATGATTAGACCAAGCACGCAATTATGAACCATTGACATCATAGACAGACAGATGGAAGACAGGCTGCTGCAGTTAGCCTGAGAGTGTTACTTCTTCGAAGCCAACTGTCAAGCAGAACTGTTGCGGCTGATATCTCAGTTGGTTGAAAGATGTGTCGCCTGTAACGAGCACGCGCGAGGATAATCGTCTGGCACCAAGTGAAGACAAAGAAGAAGAAATGGAGCGATTGCTCTCCTCCTTGTCATAACCGAAATTTTGTGACGATTGAGATTCTGTCTTATTTGTAAAACTGTATAAATATACCATTGAAAGAAGGAAAAGAGGCTGGACCTTTTTGTGTCGATTGTAACAGATTTTTTTACATTTTGAGAGTTAATACAAAGCAAATCTAAAGATTCTCAATTCCATCACGACTGTGTTATGAGTTTGTTTTCTTGTATCTCATATTTTAATTTCATTTCATATTCATAACTGATGTGCTTCGTTATAATTTAGTACGACCACTAATATAGCGAATGAATTTTGGTTTTCTGTAATTGTTTACTATTTTTCCTCTGTACCAGCTATCAACGGGTGTAAGACCAGTCTACACTTTCAGAATTCTACACATATTCTATGCTACATCGAGTTATTTCTTTACAGTTTTCCTCTTCTATTTATACGTGAGATTCTCCCTTGATAGTTGCCTTACACCATAGACAACTAAATGTTTTTCTCCCACCTCATACATTTTATTAAGATATAACTCAGTTACGGGAAAGAGCCTTTGATTTGCATCCCTATTTTATTCTTGAAACCGTAAATTCTCTTTTATACGACCAAATTGAGACAACACTTAATCTCTCTCTGAAATTATTGCTACTTTTACTGTTCCTCCATGACTTTCCCTGTACCAACACAGCCCAATATCGAACCCAGATTATCAAACCAAACGCACATTGCCTTAAACCTTTTCGATACTATTCTTAAAACAACTACTAACCGGGTCGAACTGGAACGTTCATGGGCAGACATTGAACAAGATATAACTATCTAGGAACAGTTGGAAGCTAGACAACGCCAACGTAGAAATCTTCCCTAGTTTCCTTTGCCGAAGGTTGATGTTTCTCTCTTCTCCACCTTTTACCCACTTTCAGATGCCTAGACACTGTACTTCTAAGCCTTAAGTACAGACTCTGGAACAACACCTGGCATCATTTTGCATGCTTTATTTTTCAACTTCAATGCTTATTTCATGAGTTTTGTCCCTCTAGGAAGCCCCATAGCGCCGAACTAGATCGACACTCCCCTAGGTAATCGCGGGGGGGGTGGGGTGTTGATGATTGCAGCTATGTAAGACATTCTCAAGCTTACAAACCTCTAAGATGTGGATCATTTCAGGTATGTGAGTCTTTCTCTCAGCTTACAAACTTGAGAGAACACCCCTAAGAAGGGTACATTGTTCCTACATGAGACAGAGCTGGAATGTAGAGATGACCTCTTCCATTCAGAGAGTTGAGAATAACTCCAGATGATTATCTAATGGGAAAGGCGATCTGTTGAGTAATACATGCTTGTGGCTAAGCATAAGGTGAACATGTGAAATCCTAAAGTGCTTGGTGCATCATCATGTGAACATAAATGAAGATGATGTATTAGACTCCTGTGAGCAACAGAGTGGACGAGAGAACTCCAGATGATTCTCTTGTGTGAGGCAGTGGGAAAGAATATCTGTAGATTGGACGTGCCTGTGGACGAGCACAGGTGAACATGTCAAGATATGGTTCTTTTGTGTAATGCAGTGTTCCAGAGATATGGACATCCCTATGGATGTGGCCCTAGTGGATGATCACTAGTGGGTGTATCAGATCCCTTGCTATATATTGTTCAAGAATCAGACCTGCCTGTAACCCTAATTGTAATGTAAAGGGTACAAGTCGGCCCCACCTTAATGTGATTAGTAGTAAATGTAAAAGATAATTATTTTGGTTAATATTAATTATAATGTGACTTAGAGAGGTCGGCCCTATTGTGCCAATAGACAATTATGTTGATAGGACAAGTCTAATATAAGTAAACGAAGATTCCCCATTGTGGAATCATATCCTTCACACAAGTTTGGAAATTTCAGCAGGTACATTCTCTTGGGAAAAGTGTGCAGCTCTCTTGGGCGCTATTCTTCTAGGGTTTGAGCACCCTCTTGTGTGCTAAGTATTATTGGTGGTGAAGGTATTTCTCTTGAAGAATATAGCAAAGGATTTGGATTGGTTTTCTTCCCTTGTTGAGAAGGGTATCCCATGATACTTCTTGTGTTCTTGTGCATGATGTTTCTTCTTGTGATCTTGGTACCGCAACATTCTTGTTTATGGTTAAGACAAATGAAAATTGAAATGAACTACATGCTTAACCTAGCTTATTGAAAAATCAACAAGGGGGAGAGTTCAGATTTCAGCGCCATGGTGTCCCCTTTGAGGGAGCACTAGAGTTCTGATATAGTATTCAAGGGCACAAATTTTATTTTATTTTATTTATTTATTTTTTATTTTTTTCAGTTATGAAAAAACATTTTCTTTCTTTGGCTAATGTGTTTTCTTGTTGGTTTACAAGTTTTCATTGGCCAAAATGATCGAATGGAAATAAATAGAGCATGAATTTGATGATATGGCCACTTTGCAAGACCCTCAAGCGAGGGAAACTCTTTGGAACTGCAAATTGTTGAAATATTTCAAGCTACAAAAGATGAGGAAGGAAATCCTTCTACTTGAGAATTTGATCGGATTGTGGGACAATGATGAGTAAACATTTCGAGTGGGATATCATATGCTTGAGATCAATATCGAGGATGTATACTTCCTTATGGGGCACTCGAGGAGGGGAGCACCCATCATTTTATTTGGCCATCGGTTCACGCCATTTCCAACAAATGCATATGTTACTCAGTATTGCATGCCAAGATCTAGCTTAGTAGGGGGAAGAATTGTTATTAAAGATGTGAGGGATATTCCTCTTCGATCTATCCTTTTTTCCATCACTAAACTAGCGGGAAGCACCAGTCCCAATATTGCTTCCAAATCACAGATAATGTATTTTGTTCAATGTCTTGAACCCATGATCTTTAATTGGTGTGTAGGGTTTCTGAGAAACATCAAAGAGAAAATATCTAAATGCAGAACGAGTAGGCAGAAGCAGTTCGGATATGGATCTTTCCTGATATCATTATTTTTGGAGTGAGTACCACAACTTCAACCACATGTTGCATTGATAGTGCACCCTGCATCTGATCCCCAGATGGAGAGATGGACGATCCTCTCGCCTTGGTTGGGGAATGAGTCCTCAACCATTCATTTTGCTGCTGACTTCTTCACATGGTGGAGAAGGATGATCGTGGTGATAAAGGATTACCCTTATGCTAGGGTTTATTTTAGGGGAAACTAGGACTTAGTGCTCCCCAAAGGGGCACAATGGGATGGGTCAGGTAAAACATGAAATATCATGACCTTGCAACAATATATATTTTGTTTTTTGTTTTTATATATATGTATTTTTTTATTTTATAATGAGGGATATAAACCATTTGTTTTCATCATGCAGACAGAGGTATGTCACGTCCAACAAGGATATCAACATTCAAACAAGATGGTGACGTTTAGATAGTAGCGGAGGCCGGTGTCAGAGTAGGAGGACTCCGTGAGGTAGAAAGGAACCTCTGTTGATATACCATGGGTGTTCCCTCTATGAGGATACAAGATGTACCTTTTCACCTTCAGAGGCACACAGTCGGAGTTTGAAAAGGCCTCAATCACCTACTGCGATGAGTGGCCAGAGTGGTTGTGTGCTATGCTGAGAATAATGTAGTGCAGAAGGACGAGTAGAGTCTCCTGTCATAGTAGTCTTTTATGACGATGTCATGGGAATAATGGCCCACATTTTTCTCTTCTATGTACTTTTTTGGATGATGTATTTTGACACACTCTTGATACTTTATACACACACACACACAGACACACACACACACACACACACATATATATGAGTTTTTCCATGGCTACTTATGTTTTTAAATGACGTGATGCTTTTATTTATATGCTTTATTTTTTGAGTGCTTATCAATGTGAAATGTGCCAATCCAACATATAATTTGCTAACGAATCTGTAATTGTATTATGTTCTCTTGATATATGTTTATATTCTATGAAGTCAAAAGATCTCTTGAGATGAAAAAATCTTAGATAGAGACGTAGCAAAAATGGATTACGAATAGTGTAAACACAGTTAAGTTGATGGACCACAAGTTGAGAATCAAGGTTGATAATCAATTGAGATATACCTAAAGAAGAATCTTTGGTTAAAAGTCAAATTACAACATGATATTCTGCAATGTTATTGGTTACATATCCAAGGTAAATTTCTCTTGAACTCACAAACTCGCTAGAGTGGTAGATGATCCAAGCTGTAGAAGCTAGGTTCTGGGTATGTCGACTAACGCCATCAACAAATCCGAAATAGATAGGAAAGGATATTGACATCTGCGTATTCAAGCACAAAGCAAAGTATAAGCAGCTAAAGATGGGGTAAAAATCGTGCATGCAAAAGTAAATACACACCAAACCAAAAACATATGGTACAATAATGTACAAAGCACACATGCGAGATATTCTATGCATAGTACTTTTTCAGGTAAAGCCCAATTCGGGGCTCACTGAGAGATAATCCATCGTAATGCACTAAATTGTAGGAACCTCTCTGTAGCACACACTTCACGATGTATGGCCCATGCCACATAGGTTCTAACTTACCTGCACCAAGTTTGTCATGATCTTGGTCATAGACTAGGACCATATCTCCTTATGTTAAAGAGCGAGGTTGAAAAAACTTATTGTATTGAGTTTTGATGAATTTTTTATATGTCTCATTAATGAGAGAAGCATCACGATGGGTTTCATCCAAATTCGTTAGATATAAAATCGTTCTTCCTCCGAAAAAGTGTGGGGTAGGAGCTCTACGGTGAGTTTCAGGATGGAATCTCGCATTCAATTGACAACACCGCTTCTGACCCGTATACCAACTAGAAGGGTGTGAATCCAGTGGTGGTTTTGACTGAAGTTCGATAGGCCCATAGTGCCGAGAATATTTGCATGGATTCAACTTTTCCATTGGCCCAAGGATAGTAAGGGGATGCATTTTCATGATGAAAACCCAACTCGGTGCGCAATTCATCTATCATCTAGTTTTGGAAATGGGATCTATGATTGGTTACAATAGCTTGTGGGAATCCAAAGCGAGGAATGACATGATGAAACACGAAAAATGCTGTAGTTTGGCCATCGTTAAGAAATGCAGGCACAACCTTAGCCCATTTAGTGAAATAATCGACCGCGACGATAATATAACCATGCCCCCCAACTGAGGTAGGCTTACATTACATGAAATCAATACCCATATTGGCAAAGGGGCTGATGGAAATAATTGGATGGAGTGGAGCTGGGTGGGTAGGTGCTTTCTTCTGAAAGATTTGATAGGGTGGGATTTTTTTAATGGCCTCAATGCAATCTTTGAATATGGAAGGCCAAAAATAAGCAGCACGTAAGATTTTTTGGGCTATAGCCATCCCAAAAAGATGACTGCCACAAGCTCTAAGGTGACAGTAATTTAAAACTCGTTGAACCTCGTCACAGGTTAAGCAACATTGCAGAACATAATCAATACCTCGGCGATACAAAGTGTCACCAATGATAAGGTAGTAGTTTGAATGGTGTCTAATTTGACATCGTTCATCACGTGAAATACCTGGATGAAAGCGTTAGGTCTGGAGATATATAAGAATGTCTCCATACCATAGATCAAACATACTAATGAGGAACAATGACTCATCTGGAAGGGAATCATTGGGCTCAGTTTCCTCATTAGTATGGGGAATATCTCAAATTGATTCAGCAAAAACCAACGATTTATTTGCTTTGGATTTGGTGAACTCGAGGTCGAATTCTTGGAGAATGACGATCCATTTAGAATAATTGCCCCCAAGTACTTGACGAGTCAAGATGTGGTACATGGGGTTCGAGTCAGCAATGACCGTGGTAGTGCAAAGAAAAATATAGTGTCGAAGCCTTTGGACAACAATGACTGCCGCTAAAGACAACTTTTCAACATGTGAATAACGAAGTTCAGGACTTGAAAGGCTCTTACTTAAATAGTATATCACATGTTCTGCACCGTCATCATCCTCTTGTACTAACACCATGGCAATAGTGGAAGCAGAGGATGCCAAATAAAGGATGTAATATCTTGTATAGTTGGGGGGATGTAACAATGGTGTATTCGTTAAAGCATGTTTGAGATCATCAAATGAGCATTGAGAAATTTCATCCCAGATAAAAGGGGCATCCTTTTGCAATAATCTCATGAATCCTTTGGTAATTTCAACATAATTGCAGATAAAATGGCATAGAAAGTTTTCCTTCCCTTGCAAACTTTTAAGTTGGGTAAGATTGTTGGGAGGAGGTAAAGTGAGAATAGCTTTGAATTTTAAGGGATCCACCCTAATCCCATATTTGGATACTACGAAGCCGAGGAGTCGTCCTGATTCAACAACACAAATGCATTTGGGGGATTCAAACATATGTTATAATAGATACATTGAAAAAAGATCGCTCTTAGATGATCGATATGATTTTGTCGATGAGACAAATTAGCTGGCAAGTCATCGAGATAGGGTTCAATAATATGTTTGATATCATAGAAAGCATATGACATAGCCTGCTGAAAAGTGGCTCTAGCATTTTTAAGGCCAAAAGGTAATTTTTGATATGTGAAAGTCTCCCATGGGAAGATGAAGGATGTTTTGTGTTGATTAGCGGGTAAAACATCGATCTAGTTATAGCTAGAGAAGCTATCCATAAAAGATAAAATGACGCTTCTGGCACAATTATCAATAATTTGGTCAATGAAGGGCATATGGTAATTGTCTTTTGGACAAGCCTTATTGAAATCCCTATAATCGACACAAACATGAATTGTCCCTTGTTTCTTGGTGACCAGAACGATGTTGGAAACCCATTCGGTGAGAGGTATGGGATAAATAAAACCAGATTTCAGTAACTTTTCTACTTCTGCCTTGATTGACGCAATTTTCTTGTTATGAACAGGGTGAAGTTTCTGTCTTACAGGTTTACATCCAAGGTAAGTTTTGATTTCATGCACACCGATCCAGGTGAAAATGTTGCAGAATTATTTAAACATGGTAGTGTAATTTTCAATCTCTTCAGGTGAGCAATTCACACCTAGTTGTATTGTTTCCACAACACCTTCTTTTGCGGATATGTCAACATTGATGGTTTGTGATATATTTCCCAAATTTACGTCGGAGATTGTATCTTGAGTGAGTATTGAAGATTGGGGATCGTTGAAAATATTTGTTGGAAAGATAGATGAAATATCTTTCTCAATTTCATCCAAACTGGGAAGAAAGGATGAATGATGGTGGTTGTCATCCCATGGTGCCTCCTCGATATTAAGCATTTCCATAATGGATTCATTGGATGGAAAAATCCGTAGGATGTAATAAAAAGTGGAGGATAGGGAATCTAACCAAGATGGCAGTGAATAATAATTAGATGCCAGCAGATATTGGTCGTCATTTGAAGGAGAGGTAGATTGAATGGCTTTGTATTCAACCTCAACAAGACTAAGTGGCATAGTGTCACCTAATGTATCGAATTCTAAAGGATTGGGTACGATCCATGGATCATATGATTCGAGGGATTGATGTACCATAGTCGAAATCATATCGACCATTGCGATATGTTGTGTAGTTGGAGGAATAGGTGTGGGAAAAATTCCCATGAGAGAAGAATATTTTAGTAGACCTACCCCTACACTTTCATAAGTAGTCTTTGAATCCCCCCAAAATGGAATATTTTTGGCAGTTTGGGTGCGAGCATCAGGGGTGTAGTAATCTAACTGATCGATGGTCACTATTTTTCCTTGATGAGGAAACTGAACACATCGAAAATCGAGGAGGACACAACAGTCATAGCATAAAACCAACTTCTTCCAAGCAATACATTATAATCTAGAGGAGCGTCGACTACTTCCACATCGACAAAAAAAATTCCCCCCCCAGTTGAACGAATAATGATTGTAACACTACATGAGGTCTAAAACCTCTTCCATCAAATGCTTTTAACATGGTAGGAGATCGATTAAGACCAGGTGATTTAAGGCCTTCCAACAGGATAAGGACATGACACAAGTGGATCCTCCCTCATCCAATATAGTGCGATGAATATGTTGATTATGAACAACAACATTAATTTGGAATGCAAGTTGGTGAGAGAGCCTCGAATTATAATTGTCCAGGTTAAAAGTGATGGTATTGGAGGACTCTGGATCTATAGCTCCAATGGCTTCCAAGAGATTTCTATGTTGGCTAGGGAAGTGTTTGAGAACTTCGAGAGCCAACATGGCACAAGGTGCTTGGGCCAAATCTTCAACAATGTTGTAGTGTTGGGCAACACGAGAGTTAGGATTAAAGGTCGAATTTTTGATAGTAGTCTTGGGCAAATGCAAGAGAGAGAGTCAATGATAGGTTTCTCAATATTGAGAGGTCCAAACAAAGGGGTAATAGAAGTGGAAGGTGGATCAATCGTAGTTCCATTATTTACACTTTCTTTATCGGGTTTTCCCGGAGGTGTGTCATATGTGGTAGTCCTAGTCGTCAAATATACACCATTAAACATGTAAACGTGGGCACTTGAGGAAGCATCCTCTTTAGGAGGATGACCTAGGTTACCTCCTTGTAGAGGTGCATGATTTTGTGCGACCAATTATTGTTGTTGTGGAAAAGGATGCGTCAAAATAGTGGGTTGAGAATTTCCTTTAAATAATTTAGATACTTCTTCCCAATGGAGACAGTCTCATGTGTAATGATATTCAACACATATGAGACATGACAATTTCGGTTTGCGCTGTAGTTTCTTTTCAGTAGCAGGTGGTTGTGCTTGTGTTTTTGTATTTTTGGTTTGATTATTATTTTTCTTGGATTTATTCTTATGTTTATTTTTCCCCTTGATTGTGGTGGTTAAGTAGATTGAACCACATTTACTTCAAAAACTTTAGTAGGGGTGGAATTTGAGGAGATAGGATTCTGCACTACAGTTGAGGTAGTTACTGAACGATTGGTTGTCCCAATTGACTGTGAGACATGCCAAGTTTTTACCGAACCATAACACCATCCGAATGAGAGGTGGAGGGTGGTTTTGATGGATCAGTTGATGTATGGGGAGAATTTGGGATCAGTTCATGCAAAGTACCAGATTGAGAATAAACCATATCCAAATACTGGGCACGAGCAATGGCTTCCTCTTCTGTAACTAGACCACCAATTTCTACGTCACGAGCAACATGAGGTAACAAGGATTTTGTGAACCATTCACCCAACAACTGGTGAGGAATGGTGGCCTTGATCAACTATCATTGTCGTCTCCATTCATGAATATGATCATAAATATGTACGAAGTTAGTCCGACAAAGGGAGGTCAAGCGTTTTGTGCCAGTTTCATATCTAATTGGAAATTGGAATTGGGTGAGGAAAGCCATGGAAAGGGATTTGAAATCCTGAAAATATCCACGTTGTAACTCAATGTACCATTTTGCCATTGAACCCATAGTAGTACGCTGGAAAAGACACAAACAATAGAGTCACCCATCAATGAGTTTGATGAAAACCACATATGAAATGTCATGACATGGTTATTTGGGTCTTCTCCAGGTTTACCGTCAAATTTTGGAATATCAGATGGTAATTTGGCTAGAAGTGCTAGCCAAAAAGGAAAGTGTAATATGGGATCATTTTTTAATCTCAAAAAATCCGGTAGATCTAAAATAGCTAAGAAAGGTAAATGTCGATTGCTTTCTGGATGATACTGGTAGGGCATAGGGACACTAGTATGACCATAAACTGGTTGTGGTGGAAAGTTGTAGCCAAAAGTTCCTCCCATACATGGTTGTTGTGGATTTTGGACAACAAAAGTGGGATGCATTTGTTGAGGAATTTGCGTAAAAGGTGAGGGAAAACCCATTTGGCCTTGCAGAGGATAACCATTGTAACCCAAAGGGGGATAACCAGTTTGACCTTGGGGAGGATTACCAATTTTTCCCTGAGGAGGGTAACCAGGTTGTCCCTAAGGAGGGTAACTAGGTTGATTCTGATAAGGGTAACTTATTTGACCTTGCAGAGGAAAATATGATTGGCCTTGAGGACCCCAAGTGGGATTCAGGACACTTGGGAAGGGTTGGCCAGAATATATTCCAGAAGGATTGGGATTTAGAGATCCTCCCTACAGGTTGGATTTGGATATCCTCCCTAATATGGTTGATTAAGAGGTCCTCCCTGGGGTGGTCCCTAATATTGTTGTGGGTTTCCGACAAAATAATTTTGAAATTGTCCCCCTGTCATAGGTTGGGTAACAACTCAGATTTTTCCACTGAATGGGGGTTGTCCCCCAGTCGGGATTTGTGCATTGAATGAGGTTCCTCCCCCAGTGTAATTTGTCCACTAAACAAGGGTTGGCCCTCGAGAGGGATTTTTCCACTAACGGAGGATTTCCCCCCAGTAGGGACTTGTCATGCAGTCGGGTTTTTTGGTACGACAGGGTTTTGCATTCTATGATGTGAAGGTGTCCCAACAAGATTTTGTGGTGCATATGAATCTGTTGCTTGAAGAGGGATTGTAGGTGTAACTGTCACGGTTCGTTGCAAATGACTAGGTAATACAAATCCCGTTTCACTCGTTATTTGTCTTGAAGTGGTAGCAATATTGAGTGTTTTTCCGAAAAGATGGTTAGAGTACCGATTCGATGGTCCTGCATCCGCACCGGCGGTGAAAGATGTATGTGGAGGGTTAAAGAGTGTTTGGTTCAAATTAATTTTTTCATAAATATCACGACCCGATGGAGTTCTCCATATAGGATGAACAAGAGTTTGATGTGGATCTACCATTTCAGTAGACAAACATGGGTTATATATTCTTCATTTGGATTTGGTTTCTTTGATTTCATGTCACGTTCTTCGTATGGCATTGATGATAGCCTAGGATAATCTTAAAATATGATGTTTCTTGAGGAGTCAATCAGAGAAGGAGTGGATCAAGAGGGTTGGTCAAAGCCGGGTTTGCAGGAGGGGTAGTACCTTCCTGAACTACTACTATATCTCCCTTAGGATTTTCAATTAAAGGAGTAACATCACTCCCAGTGTCCAAATAGTTTTCAACCTCTTCATGGTAAGTGTCTTCGGGTGAGTTAGGAGGTATGGGTTCATAGCCTTCCAGAGGCAACCCTTGCATCCTACGTGATTGACGAAGACCTTTTTCAGCCACAACACCAATATTAAGGACAAGTAGGGTGAAAAAACATCATTCGCTAAAAATCTAGAAACCAACAAGCAAAACAATAACTTCTCTCAATGAACTTACTAGTTGGTGATGAAATCTAACATCGCAAGGACAAAGTGGGAAGGGGATAGGATTGAGTGGGTGGATCAATTACGTTGGCAGTCTGCTTAACATAATTACACCTTGGTGCAAGTTCCCTCACATTTTTACCCACGGGTTACCCTCTAAGGAGCCCGAGTGAGTATGACCAACGTCTGATACATGTACAACAAAGACTTACCTTCATCGTCACCTCGTGTAAAGAACCTAAATATTATGGCCACTAAGGTTACCAACTGGAATTCAGCCTCTGGGAGAGTACAGTCGACAGTTAGATCTGAACGTATGGGCATGATATGAAGTCCGAAATTCTTCAAGAGAACTGAGGACAAGTGGACTGAAAAACTCCTGAGGACCCCGAATGGATTCAAAATTCACGAAGCTCCAAGACCAAATGAAGAAAACTGATTCCCAGGAAGAACCCCCTATATATGATTATTCCATTACGATTTTTTAAGCCTAAGAGGGATAATCTCCATTTCTCTCTTGCACGCGACCTCATGTTTAACCCTTGTGTGAGAGGGGGATCCCAACTATGCTTATATGAAAGTTGGATTTGCTCTCTCTATCACAAGATTCTGTGTTTGTCTTGAATGCTTTGGAGAGTTATCCTCACAACCTGTTCCAAAGCTCTATTCCTAGTCTAGTGTTGGTGTAAATATCTAAAAAAAAGTTTCTATTTCAATTTTAATTGGTGCTTATTTTTGTGGTTGTTTGTTACTCAAGGGTGAATAGTAGTGAAACTAATGATATTTTGAGACTCGACTCCAAAAGAAGGTAAAAATAATGAGATGCAAGTTTCTTTTCAATGAACTTCTAGCTATGGGAAGGAGAAAAGCTTCTTTCTTTTAGTCACTAACAAACACTCAAAAGAAATGCAAAAACTTTATGCGATTTTGTTCCCAAACAAGAATTCACACATTTTCCAAATTATCACAAAGAAAAACCTTTCAATATCTAAAACCAATGCATATAAATCCTTCTTTGTTCGATTTCAGATGTAAACAATGATTTTTGTCTAATGCTTCGTTCTTTCACTAATAATGAAATAGTTCACTATAAGGATCAAAAAGAGTATGAAGCAAAATAGCATACAAACAAAGATACTCACAACAATAAACAAGAGATTGAAATAAAAAACAAATATCAAACTGCTCAACAAAAGATCCAAAAACACTAAGAAATAAAAAATTCATACTTTATAGTCTTCAAGAATTGAGTAAGAGATCAAAGACAAAGAAACCAATAGACCTATGATCAACAATATTTCCTGTGATTTCCTCTAATCAATCGGATAACTGAAAATAATTTCTAAAAGGGAACCCAAATCTGAAAGAGAAAGGGTCGATTTGGCAATCAAGAAAGAAAACAAAAACTCAATAAAGACTAAAAAGAATGAAGGACAACAAGTTATAATCAAATAAGAGCCAAGATCAAACAAAAGAAACTCTGAGCTAAAGAGGAAGATCTAAAGATTAGACCCAACAAACAACATACTTGAAAATTTCCCTAGAAAAAGGAAATCGATGCTCTAGTAACCAAGACACCAGAGTTCTATAGCGCTCCATAGAAGGCTCTAGGGGAGCACTGATCAAGAAGTAGTGCCCTGGTTTGAACTTTAAAGGAGGGCTAGTTCTGAAGAAAGATTGAAAAAGAGTCAAAAAGCTGAATAACTCAAAAAATTTCAGTTAAGGGCTCTGTAAGACAACTAGAAAAGACATGGAATATGAAATAAGCAGACGAAATCAACAAGTAAGATATAAGGATAGGAAAAAATCTTGGACAAACCAAGGGAAGAACAACTGAATTTCAATCCCCAGTGGAGTCACCAATTTCTGTTACGAAAATATTCCCCTTCGGACATGTGAACTTTCCCTTGGATTACAGACCCCTATACCAAGACAAAAAATTACATTTGGACACTACCATTCCTATAAATTCATTTTGTCCATCGAAAAAGAGAGAAGGAAGGGAAGTATGATGCACCTCGTTTATGACGTTTTTCCAAGCTGCTCCAATCCGTGAGCTCAATCAGAATCCTAGCGCAAATCAATACCTGCAATGGATAATAAGAAACACATGACTATCTCCTACTCTAATGGATTAGACAAAATCAATTCATCTATGCAGATTAAGACAACTATAGACAAGCACATGTAAACACACACTTGAAGGAAATATGCCAAGTATATTAATGAGAATTTAGAAGGGAAAACTTACAATCTTCAAATGGTGTTGCAACAACCTCTCCAAGTCCTCCTCGTCAAATCCTTGCTCAAAAGATCCACAATCAAAATAACAATGCTTTGTTGACTTCTCCTCCTTTTCACCATGGAAATGCCTCCATTTATAGGCTTTGATAGGCTCAACCACCTTGAGTATTTTTGGAATTGGTTGAGGATATGGTTCCATTAGTTTTGATTTCTTACTTAGATGCAACCATGGAGTGAGATTCGAGCCAAACTAAACCAACCCATCCATAGATGTCTTTAAAGGAAAGTGGGATTTCCTCCAAGATTCCCTCAACCAATACAACACTCCCTTGAAGTGGACAACAAAGCGTTGTAATGCTCTCTTAAGATGGTCAAGGAGCGCTAGTGCTCCCTATATATGAGCAGGGGAGCATTGATCTTCCAAAATGTTAAAAAGATGAGTAATTCCCAAGGTAAAAAAAATGTTCCGACTGTCAGATGATGAGGTTTCTTCTTCTAACATGTTTTAGGGGTTGTAGCAAGTTTTTTTTATGGTGTCGTTCGATATGCGACACTTAGGAAAAGTGAATGCGACACTTATGACACTTGCGGCAATAAAAGTGCGATACTTGCGACACTTACGACACTTGCGACAATAAAAGTGCAACACTTACAACACTGTCGAAGTGAGGAATTTTGATGTGTAACACCAGTCCAAAATATTTTACCAGAAATTATGAAGAAGGGAAAATCATACTAGAACCAAAATCAATCATTGAAACAAGGATTAAGCAACTGAGAAATTGATAAATTACAAAGTACCTCGTCAAATGGAAGAACCTACCAGTGGAAGATGCAACACATGAAGATGATTTCTTCATGCAAAAACACCCGCAGATAGTCAAGTGTTGAGGACAACACTTATTTGAAGGGGAGGGGCATGTCAAGACCTAGACAAAGCCCCATGTTATGTGTAAAAACCCTAGATATTGAATTATTACATTTATAGTGTTATAATTGTATGTCGGCTAGAACCCTTCATTGCAACCTTTCAATATAATTGTACGCTATATATATATATATATATATATATATATATATTACACACACACACACCAAGGAGACCTAATCTTAGGATCATCTTATCTCATCTCATATTGTATTCTAAATTGGATATATTGTAAAAGGAGGTTTCCCCCTTGAAGCAGACTGTATTGATTGACTTTTTATCATTTTTAAGGCGTTAGATCATAACAAGTTTTTAATCCTCCTTCGATTGATTTTAGAAATTATTATTACATTGTGCCATTGATGTATCTTTCGAGTGGTTTTGTACTTTCATTTGTGTTGGGTGTATAATGTCCCCTTGAAGTTTTTTATTATATAAATATACGTTTTTTCAATCAAAGACACAATATTACGTAATCTATATGTCAGATGCACATGTATTTCATTTTGTTTCATATTAATTAGCTTGATGTATGATTATATTGTTTTTATTTAAATAACTTACAAATGCAAAATCTTTGGTTTTTATCTTCACCATTTCAATTATTTTTATTTTAATTAGTATGTTAATCTTAGTATTTTATTGTTGTTTTAGTTATTGATTTGCATTTTGTTGGAGGTTTCTCATTGTCGTTGTGATCTTTTTGCACTCAAGGAGGCCTAGAGCCCCCTTGACAACTCAATTTTCTCACTCAAATTTGTGTCATTACCTTTCGGGCATAGCATAGTAATGTACATTTGAGAGTTTGTTGGAAACATTATGTTCATTTTTTTCAAAATTCTCCTTATCTATTATATGAAATATTTGTTGTTATCTTTGGAGGTTACAAGTCATTTAACTTACATTTGAATATTTGTTGTTATCTTGGGAGGTTACAAGTCATTTAACTTACATTTGATTTATGGCACATTTTGTACATCAAGGTAACACACTCCGTAGTTCACTCCGTAGTTGGTTTAGAACAATTTTAAGACCTTTTCCATGTGGAATATTAGCTTCCTACATTTATTTTTTGAGTCAAGTGGTAAATTGTGAAGTTAAAGTGCATTTGGGTAAACTCCTTGAACCATGCAATATTACTTACACAAAATGAATAGAGTAATGAATCTCCATGCATAAAGTAATAGGCACACATTTGTAGGCATACATACTTTATTCTTCGAGAGTGGAAGGTTACAACTATTTGGCAACGGTTCTTAAATAATAATAGTTCCCTTAGTAGTGAATAACTCCATATACCCCATAAGGACACATTACACCAAAAATCAACATAATAATGTTGAGTCAAAACATACATATTTTTCTATACGTTGAAAATAGATTCCGATTCCAGAAGTGCTTTCAATTGCTCATTTCAAGCACTTAAATAATTAAGTTAAGAAAGGTTCGATAGATGCAATGGGATTTTAGTTCCTTCCCAAATATCAACTCTCACGATGATTTGTTCAACAACCCCATTCTTAAAAGCTACTTTAGAAACCGTGTTAAGCTAATAAAATGTATAATTTTTATTTTTATTATCATTGGCCTACGATATTTGTTTCATTGTGTTTCACTATATGCATTAGTTTCACTATTTGAATAGCTTACAATCTTTGCATGGCAATTCATGAACAAAACTCCTCCTGAAAGCAATAGAAAATGACAACCATGTTTGGAGGAAGGCATTGAGTAGCAAGTATCCACATGGTAAATCCTTCTAAATGATCATGGAGTTGCATAATTTATACATGTGCTAAGTTTTAAAGGCGACTGTGAATTTGCACTTGTAGATTTAGTGTTATAACTTTGTATTTTCTCCATTAACCTTTAATCTTATTTGTCTAGATTGTAAGGAGTTTAATGCTATTTGCACAACATATTACATGTTTTAATATCAAAGGGAGAGTACGTTTTTAAAGTTAAAACAAACATAAGTTTATAACTTTAAACAATCAATTTATTTTCCCTTAATTTTTCTTTGTTTTTAATGTAGGTAGTTAAGATAGACATGCAGATGATTGAGAAATCTATAGCAAACACATAATGAAAGCTTAAGATAGAATGATGTTTAGGGATGAGAGCATCACACATGGGCATAGTAAAATTGAAGGAAACATGAATAAAAACACCTCCATATTTTTTTTCATTGAGATATGCTTATATTCATATTTTGAGACATCGATGTTAACTAACACCATACCTACCACCAACGGGTAGCATATTTGCACATGAACTTTAGATATTGAAAAAATGATCGTCTTTAGCCTATATACAATTACGAGATACTAAAATAACTTTTGAAACAACCATATCTACCTATAGGAAAACCATTTTTCTAAAATAACTATTGAATATCCCTACATCTACTTACAAAACATAGGCTAGCCACTTTTTTGCTTTCACCCTCATTTTATTTTATTTTATATAAGTTACCCCTATGGAAATGAATATTGCATGAACTCTAGTATAGTGTGCAAGCCCTATGCATGATAACATGTGATCCAAAGAGATAATGTTACCGTCCAAAGATATTTATCTGATTTTTTTAACCGTAATTGGGAGATATTTATATTAATAAAAGGTTGTAGCCGAGGCTCACAACAAGATTACATAAATTATTGGCTTTGGATTTTGGAAAAAATTGTCAGATCTGTATTTTCCAAGTACATAAAATACATTTGTACACAAAGACTTCGTGCCAATATTTCCTACATGAGTAAATTTTGACAAACCGTTGACATAACAAAGGGCAAAAATATGACATAACTAAACTAGATTATGGGCTCGACTGTGTGTCATAGTTGACTGTGCTACTAGAGGAGATTTTTTCTTCTTTACCACCACTGTCCAAGCTTCCTTTTTCATTGATAAGGTCCTTGATGTTCTTGCCATTCCCAATTTGTCTTGATTTGGAGAATCTAATTGTTCTTGTATCTTATCTTCTTCAATCTGATTTGCCCAACTAGCTTTAGGTACAAACTAATTTGAATCTAAGTGAAAAAATATTCCACCAATATTTGTTGTATCGAGCCTTGCTAAGGTGAAGCATCTTTTTTTGAAGGAGAATCTCTAGTTTGCTCAAAGTCCTCTGCTATATCCCTAGTTTCCTCTGCTTTGACTTTTGGCTCATCTAAGGGAGGATCCAAAACAAATGAACCTTGATGTGTCGAAGAATATTTTTTTGGAGGTGTTCCATTGGCTTTCAAAGGAACCTCATTGGACTCCTCCTTATATGGGTTTGTATCCATAGAATCTTCCTTGAAAATAAGTTGATGTTATGTCTTAGAGCCATTCCACCAAGTTGATTTGCATTGATGCTTCCTTTCCTTCCTTGAACCTTTAGGGCATTATGCTATGTGATGTCTTGTTTCAAAACATTATCTACAACTTAATGATTTTTTTTCATAATCTAACTTTTGAGTCCATGAGTAGTTTTCACCAGTTTAAGTTATTTATATCAGAAACCCTTTGTTGAAATCTATTTCCACACATATTTGAGCATATGTACATATGTTGAAATTCTTAGTTTTAGGGATTCTATAATGTAACCTTCCTAGATCTTAACCAGTGGCTCGAAGAGATGGTAGATCCAAAAAATTCAAGGGTGGATTGGAGAGTCTAACCCAAATGGGAGATAAGGTTAAAGAATCAATCAAAGGATCAAAAGAGGGAGTCCAATGCATCATGCATAAACTAAAACTACCCCAAAACCAAGGTCTTGAATCTAAGATAAGATCCCTGTCTGTCGGAAGAATAAAATCAACAATGAAATACCCTTTAGAATAAGGATGTATATAATATTTATGTTTCATCTTTGGTTTTGAAGAACGCAAGGTGAAATCATGAAGATCAACTAAATGAGGCCAAAAACCATTAAAATGACACACTCAAGCGTTGGCACTAAGATAGGTTGCCTAAGCAATAACATCTTTCCCCATTGGTATGGAAAAAGTCGGGGCTTCTTGCACTAAACAAGTATGAGAAATCACATCTTTTTTTACTATATCTTGGAAGGAAGAACTACTCTAGTTGCTGGTAGAACCAAAGAAAAAACATGTTGATGACCCTCTAAAGGACCCTATTTTGACTATCCCATGGCTATGAACACCAATAAAATAGGAAGCAAACCCCACAATCACTAATGAGTGATTTGAAACAGTAATAAAATCACCTAGATCTAGCTCAAACACTCCTTTGTGGGTAGCTAGGGATAAACCTTAGCAATCGTTGTTATGTGCAGGAGAAATGCCATTCCTTCTTAGCTTGTTCTTTTTATATCAATTTATTACTTACTAAAGTATAATATGTTTTGGACATGTTTTAATGATTAGAGAAGCTTTTATTTTATCTCAATTCCATAGTCCATTTTGTGTGGGTTTCCTACGATAAGACATGAAAAGAGGGAATATATATTTCTTTTAATTTTGAAAACCACTGACAACAACCTCTCTTGTGTTGGAATGATGTCAATGGTTCAATGTTGACCAAATCCTATTTAACCCAATATTCCCACATGCCTTGTTGTGGTAAACCCTACATTGAAACTGACATGGGTCAAGGCTCTTTTCCACTCACACTTAAGTCGCAAGGTAGTCCAGGTTCAATAAACATCCTTGGGTTATTGTAACACTTTTTTTTTAATCACAATATGCCAATTTGTCCAAAATTTCAACAACATTTCATTTAGGTAGCTGATGATAAAATCACTGAATAGATTTGTCTCTAACAATGTCTTATTGTTATGATGTGTGGGGCCCCATCATTCGTATACCCTTTGAAATATATGTCCAAATGCTTTGCCCTATCAACCTCCATGTGAGGAAATCCTTTGGTAATTCCAACCATAGTTGTTGCAAGCATAGGGTATTGTATTTGGTTTCACTCATATGAATTAACCCAATATTCCCATATGCCTTGTTGTGGTAAACCCTACATTGAAACTGACATGGGGTCAAGACTCTTTTCCACTCACACTTAATCCCCAAGGTAGTCCAGGTGCAATAAACATTCCCGAGTTATTGTAACAATTTTTTTTTATCACACTATGCCAATTTGTCCAAAATTTCATTTAGGTAGCTGATGATAAACTCATTGAATAGATTTATCTCTAACAATGTCTTATTGTTATGATGTGTGGGGCCCCATCATTGGTCTACCGTCTCACATATATCTCCAAATGATTTTCCCTATCAACCTTCATGTGAGTAAATCCTTTGGTAATTCCAACCATAGTTGTTGCAAGCATAGGGTATTGTATTTGGTTTCACTCATATGAAAAATAAAGAGGGTCACCTTTATGACGACAACAAGCAGGTCATATGCTCAACATTGTTCGACGATTGAACATTGTGTTTATGCTAACACTCTACTTGATATCTAGTAAAGAACACTACAAAGCCTTCCATGTAATCCCTTGAAATTAAAATGAAACTTAGATTAATTATGAGAATCATTTCTCAAACTTGTCATGACAAGTTTTTAAACTCAAGTCTTACCTCATTAATTGGGTGAAGTGAAATGACAACTTGCTAGTCCCAACGAATTTTAAACATCCATAGGAGGAGGTGAGCCTTACCTTCATCTTAGTTTCGATCTTTATTGGTTGTGGATGGCTCTTGGTTTAGTTATTTTAATTACACTTATGAACCATAACTTTCATCAATAAGGACTACATAATACTCTTGGAACTAGGACATGTGTAACTCTACAATTACGAAACCTAGCTTACGCTCCTTAAATCCTAACACCTTTCTAAATTTATGCGACATTAGCTAGAGAAGAAGATTGATTAAAATATATTAATTCTTAATTAATAACAATGGGTTCAATCACTCCATATTAATTCTATTTAAATACCTTAATCCAAAATTACTCTTTTTCATAATATAACATACTGAATTTCTCTTTTATGATTTTTCCTTAATAACACAACATTTCATTATTGAATTTCTCTTTTATGATTTTTCCTTAATAACACAACGTTTCATTTGTCGCATAAACCTAATTTTAATTATAAAGGTCACTCATAAAGTCTCGTAGGTCACCTGCATGCTCGTTTGATTTTGGGCGAGGAATGGAAGAACCCTTCAATACTCCAATATTACACCATTGACAAACATTAGGGTTTAGTGCTCAACAAGGGAGGTCCAACCATTTACAACAATAATTTATTAGGTATAACAATCTCACAATCTATTGTTTACTTCAGTAAGTGTTGGAATTTTTGTTGAAGGTTGGGGATATATTCCCATGACCTTCTCAAGTTGCCAAATTTTTTTTGGGGCATGTTTCCATATGACAATAGAAGGTTCAACTTCCCACCATGGCTCAAATCCTACCCTCCACTTAAAGCATGCATTTCCTTTTTATGCTACATAAGAATACTCTATAGTGACATGAAGAGTGTATTTAAGAATTTATCACGTGCCATTCCTTCTTCTTGGCAATTATGGAAGGTTTTTATTCACATTATTGTAGCTTATTCTTATGGTAATAAGCCTCATCTCTATTATAGAGTTAAATTACTAACATACATATTTTTGGGAGAATACATTCCTTACCTTTTAATTTTCATCACATAAATTTTTAGTGCCACTAAAGGGAAGGCATAGAGCTTCACAAATGGAGGATTGGGTATTCATATTCAATCATGGGTATCGATTTCTTATTTGATACTTCCAACTACTAAGAACAAGAATTTTTCATGGCTCTCATAAGGTTTCTTCTTTAATTTCTAGTTTGTTGGACAGTTGGTTTTGACTGTTGGTTGTCATTGATGTCAACCCTTGGAGAAGTTTGGAAGCCCTAGAGATATGGTTGAGATTGATGGTGAGTTAGTTATCATTGGCGAAGTGGTTGATGTTAACAGATGTGATGGGTGCATTTGATGTATTCTATATATAGCCTCGAAGGTATGGTTATGGGACCTGAAGTTGGTAGAAGAATATGGACATGAAGGATAATCCTTGTCACACTGTTTCCAATGATAGGTGGCATGCCATGTGGTTCCTCACGGTTGAAAAGTTATGACCTTGTGAAGTTTGGAGGATCCTCAAGAATAATTTAGAAACCCCTAGAAGGTCAACACGAAGTCAATTATTATAGAATCTCCTAGAAAGTCATCAAGAAGTTTACTAGTCAAAGTGGTTGCAACAAGAAGTTAATTATGGGTAAAGTAGTTGTAACAAATAAATTATGATTTTACTAATTATGGGTAAAGTGGTTGCAACAAGAATGTGGGTTATCCGTAGAACAAGAAAAAGGGGTAAAATAGTTACAAGATTGCCCCTAAAGGAAGACACTTGGGAAGTATAAATATGATATCAAGAGACTCCCATTAGTACCTATTGAACACATTGAATATCTATATTTTGAAATGTTTTTGGCAGGAATTTCATTGAAAAATATGAGGTAGCACAAATCTAAGGCAACAAAGGAGGAGTGACAACAAAGTTTCGTGATTGCAGACGAAAGTGAGGGTTTTGTGAAAAAACCCCAATTTAGCTGATCCCCACGGGTCAGACTGGCAATGTCCTGCGAGGCACCCCTGTATGTTGCATAGGGATAATCACGTGAAGCCTTGCTAGACAACTGACTTCGTCCCACGAGGCGAAGCCAGATCTGAAGGATGAGGGTTGTATCAAGCTGCAGAAGTTGAGGAGAGTCTACATGCATGCATGACAGTGTTCAATTACAACATAATCATCTACAAAAGTAATAAGTATATTTATATGGTTGTTTGAAGTTGGATCTTTTTGATTGTTTGAGGTATGGTCATGTGAGGTTGAGTATATTCCTCTGAGGTACTATTAAATGTATGGTACATGCAGTATGAAGTAGATCTGTAGAGGCACACTGCTGGTGCAATTGTTGTTTGTACTTGGCACACATTCTTGGGTATTTTTATGAGGCATGTCTTATGTCATAAGGTACATTCTTGAGAGGCATGTCTTGTTGATGCATGGTACATCTTGGTTGATGCATATTACATCTTGGCTGTATTGGTATCTTGTTTTTGGTTTAGTTACATGGTGATGATGCCATATACTTGGTATATGATATTGGTTGATTGTGATGCATGCTTCCAATTTGGTTTATATATTGATACATGATATGGTACACGATTGATACATGAGATGGTACACGATTGATACATGATATGGTACATGATTGATACATGTTATGTTATAGGTTGGGTGCATAGTTGATGCACTTATTTTTGTACAACTGTTGGTGCATGGTTGATGCACTTGTTGTGGTACACAATTGATGCTTGGTATGGTACAATTTGATGGTTTGGTACATACTTTGGTACATGGTTGAGACACGTATCTTGTGATGGTATGTTGGTGATATTGGTACATGATTGGTAGAGACATGTGTTGGTGATGTTGAAAATCTAGTTGAGAGGTGTCCTTGGTATATGATCCATGTGAGAGGATTTGGTTGAGTATCCATGACAATGATAGGTTGGATAGTGACAGGTTGATGTGATAGTGGCAGTGGCAGTGACAGTGGCAGTGACATTGACAATGATTGTGGTAGTGACAGTTGATCTACACTTATATTTCAGGGTAGAAGGATTGAGCAAGGAAAGGTGGTTTTATCCTCCTTCCGGTTGGTGCCAGAGAACACATGGAGTTGGATCTTCCTTCAAGTTGGAGCCTAAGAATCAGGGGGTTGTAGCCTCCTTCTAGTTGTAGCCAGAGAATTCAGGGAGTTGGAGATTCTTTTAGGTTGGATATTGTAAATAAAGGGTAGTAGCCTCCTTCCAGTTGTAGTTAGATAATTAGGAAGTTGGTGCTTCCAATGAATATATTCTTTGATAAAAAAGAAACAATTTTGTGGTTTTCTCCCATTTGGGTTTCCACATAAATTCTGGTGTACTGTGTACTTGATGTGATGTTGTTGAAGTGATGCCACTTATGTTTATATGCTCATGATATACTGATGATATATTGATGATATATTGTTGATAAAGTTAACACACACACACACACACACACATTGTGGTTAAAAGTGGTAATAGTGCTCATACTAATTCACCCCCCCTCTTGGTATTCCAACATAGTTTTGGTTAAGCTTTAATCAAGTTATTAATTAAATTTCTTAGGAATACTCTCAAACCAACTACCCTATCTTCTATGATTGGTTTAATTCCTTGTATCATATTTCTACTCATGAATTAAAGTGTAAGTATAAATTCTATTTATGTTGTTAGTTTAATTTCCAACTTTCTGTATTTTCTCTACTTGAAAGTATTAATCATAACCATTCATGTTTTCTCCTTGGTTCTATCAAGGGTTCTCGTTTTTGTCTACTTTATTTTGTTTATTAATCTCGTAGGCATATGAAAATTTTATTGGGACATGAAAATGAAGGAGGAGGTTTTTTGAAGTCTACAATTACTGTGCTACTATATATTTTCTTCTCATTCTACTATCATTCTCCTCTTAATTGATTCTAATCTCTATAAAAATCTTGCTATAGGGTTGGGGTTTTCTCTTTCCCTGGGAATATTCTAGGAAACCTTTAATGGGATCGAGATACCCACTTGCTTCAATGTAACTAATATTCCAACCTATTGTCTCTTGGGTTATTGCAGTGGTTATAATTTATCTATTCTTTCCACTACTTTATAGGAAATACAATCCCAAGGATATGGGAAGCATATGCAAGTGGATTTATGACAGTCTTTCACATGCATTTTTATGCATTTCTTCTTTCATATCTCTTATTCTCTTATCAATAGCTTCTACCTACAACAACCCTTAACTTCTGAAAATAAATGTCAAGGTCCCTTGACCTTTATAGGTAGAATTAGGTTATGTTGACTTCCTTACAAGAGGATGTAACTAAGAGAAGGGAATATAGATTCCCTTCACCATTACTATCTTTTCTATCAAATCTCATTGAGATAATTATAATTATCTTAATTGCATCACTACCAACAATACGATGAATTGGGTGATTCCTTCTACTTCATTCGGGTTTGTAAATTTAGAATGCAATTGAGAGATGGCCTATCATAATCGCAATTGGTAGGAAACATGCAAAGAATTACATAATAATTGTTGATTAAACTATGCCATGGATTCTTCTAGTTTGTTTGATCTAAGTAAATTTATTCATGTAGCTAACATAATAAGCATTCATTCTTAATTCCTACATGAGTTTCATGGAATTCAAAATAGATCTCACATAGTGTAACCAAGCTTCAGTTGCTTAACCATAAGTAGAACCCCAAAACTCTAGAAATTTAACTTTTTCCAGTTCTCTATGTACATGGCTACTTACAAGAGTTTTTGGCCCTTAACCATGCACATAGACTCCTCCTCCTTCTCTTTCCAATTTTTTCATTAGTGCATCGAACATCCTTTGAAATGAACACATCATAGTTATCACCTCTCTAGCAAGTACATGTCCTAGTTCTTAAACATATTCCTGTTCCCTCGACAGGGAGTGCAAAGGTGTAATCTACGATAGAGGTAGACATGGGCCTTGTCCTTTTTCTATCCTATCCATCCTT
The DNA here is from genome assembly GCA_009831015.1 of Picea engelmannii. Lineage (NCBI taxonomy): Eukaryota > Viridiplantae > Streptophyta > Pinopsida > Pinales > Pinaceae > Picea > Picea engelmannii. Next base: position 221,409 of record ML795736.1, on the reverse strand, counting down.
CCTCTTATGTCCATGTTTACTTGACATGAGAAGAAAAATTGGATTTGATTAATTAGTTTTCATTCACCTAAAAATAATAACCTTTCATGTGAAAAATAGTAAATGGGTCTAAGGCCCTAGTGTATTGAACATATCTCTAATACCATTTGTAACACCCCACTTAGTGTTAATCCTCTTACTGAAAAAATATATGTGTATTGTATAATCTCAAGTAACTATACATATTTATTTTGCATCAACCTTTGCATGTTGCTTGAGAAATGTAACATTGATAAGGTGTGTGTGTGTGTAAAGTCTTCATCACATATTAAACTTACGTCACAATCATGAAATACTATTTCTTATATATTATTTATCATACAGATAATATACTCAATTTTATTTAAAGACCACTTCATCAAACCATTGTAAATTATTAGATCTTGAGGACAACCAAATAGTAAATTTTGACCTTTTAAATGACCATGAGCTTGAATTTGATCATAGACCTTTGGCCCTAACTATGAACTTTGTCACGCACAAAGGCTCCATTAAGGAAAACTTTGGTAACCAAATGCACTTTATTTTTGACAAAAATAAAGTTGATCTTTTCTTAAAGCACTTAAATAGTGAATTAAATCTCCTATCTTATAAGAACAATATTGAAGACCTCTATCATAATTTTACAACAACCTTCTCTACTTCCATTGAAAAATTCTGTATCGAGGTGTGATGTAAAAGGAATAATAGAACAATGAATCCTTGGTATGATACCAAGTGAAAAATTGCTAGAAAATCCATTAGGGATGCCTCTAATGAGTCCGCAAAATTCGATAAGATGAATATATACAAGGCCTTAATTAAAAGGAAAAAATGAAGTACATAAATAGAAAGAAAGAGAAGCTTTTTCACCTATCTAAGCTACATACTAGGATATCATTGAGGCAAAATTTGACTCGTAAAACTAAAGAAAATAATATGATTCCATTGGAGGACTGCAACTCCTACCTCAAAAATCTTTACGAATCCCTATTATTCTGGACAACATTCCAAACGTTTATATAGAGGACAAACTGTTTTACATATAAGACATAGATTTTAGGGTTAATCAACTCGCAAAAGGGAAATCTAAGGACATCAAAAGCCACTAAGCCAAAATATTAAAAATTGGAGGGCCCATCCTCATCCCTCACATACACAAGAACTTTAATTTAGTAGTGAAGCATGGCTTCCCTAAACCCTAGACTCAACGACTCATTGTTCCTATCTTTAAAAGTGAGGATAAAATCAATCCCTCTAATTATAGGACCATTATGATGAGCCCCATATTAGCCAAGTTATATGGAAGTATTTCATAAAAGAATATTAACATATGGGTTGAATACCACTGAAAAAAATCTAAAGGCCAAGCCAAATTTTGAGGATATTACTCAACTATGGACCATATTGTTAGACTTAGTATCATTGCAAAGGAGTGTCACAATAATAAAACCAATATCCTTTGTTTTTCGTTGATTTAGAAAATATTTTGACATAGTTCCTAGGATAAGCTTTGGAATAGGTTAGAAGAGATAAAAGTTCCTTCTGAGCTGAGAGCTATTGCAACAAGGTTATATGAGAATTTGATTGCCAAGTCTAGGAACACTAAGGGAAAATCATAATAAATTAACTGAAATTTAGGAGTCACGCAAGGTTGTCACTTGTCCCCTACCTTCTTTGGAATATACATTGGTAAGTTAGAATATTGTTTAGAAGATGTTGGTTGTACTGGCCCAACTCTTGCTGGTATAGTCATCATCCTTCTTCTTTATGCCAATGATATTTCTCTTATAGTGAGGAATCCCTATGAACTTGGTAAGAAACTAAGAATCCTCACAAAATTCTTCTCTAGTATGAATATGACTGTGAACACTGACAAAACAAAGGTAATGATAATCAAATCCTAAAATATCACCTACGATACTTTTTTATATGACAACAATAGCTCGGAGGAAGTTCCTTCATACAATTATCTTGGAATATCCTTTCATCGCAAGCTCAATTGGAACTATAGAATTGAGAAAAGGATAAATGAAGGGTGGAAATCTTATTATGGGCTTGAAAATAAGTTTAAGCTACTAGAAATTTGGCTATGGGATAAGAAAAAAATCCTCTTTGATACTCTCGTCACTCATGTTATATTATATGGATGTGAAGCTGGGGATGTAGTATCTCTAGAGCATCCTATAGAAAGATAGAGCAAATCCAAAATAATTTTATGATTTGTAATCTCAAAATTAAAGGCAATACACCCTATCCTATCCTGCTTATAGAAGTGAGCCTTTCTGCCATTGAGCCTTGTAGAACGATGATTAGGTACTTAATGTACAAGAATAAGATAATAAACATGGACGACATGAGTATCCTTAAAATTTATTTAAAATCTAGCAAAAACCACCAACAACTTAAGTGGGGATGGCATCAAGATGTTGACTAAATCGTTGGGGGAGAGAGGAAGATGTCATTATGTAGAATACCAATACTATTAAAAATATTATTACATCTAAATTTAAGGAGAATCTGTGGTGCGATAAAGAATTAGAGGAGAAAAGGAATTCAAGATACTACAAGGAGGTGGTCAACCCTAACCTAGAAGATAAAAAGTATCTCTCAATTTTGAAAAGTGCAAAGAAGAAAATCAACATTACTAAAATTCAAACCAACTCCCATGACATACATAGTGAAACTGGGTGTTGGAAAATTCCCAAAACACCTTGGGATGAAATAATCTATCATCTTTGTGACAAGATGGTTGTAGATGAAAAATACTTTCTCCTATAGTGCCATGTGTATGCTCAAATTAGATCATAATTTCAAAATGTATGTCACAATATCGACCTTGCTGACCTCCTAAGTCATCAAAACTGTGATGATCATGGAATGCTTCTCTTAAATCTTTTTGAACATAGAAATAAATTTCTAAAACAAGCTAAGTAATTTGTTACCTTTGTTAAGGTATGATAAAGAAATTATGGTCTTAATGGATGTTAATCATCATCATCATCATTCTAAGAGATAAACCGTTTTTTTTGTAATCTAGAAGTTGATATTTCCTTTCATAGTAAAAAAATTACAACATATATCAGTGACACTGGTGCCGAGGCTGTCAACAGAGGAAACCAACCCCACCACCAGGTATTAAAGTTCCAAAAAACTATGCCAAGAAGGCTGAAAAAAGTCACCATTACAGAGTTTGTACTATGACGAGGAGGGCTTGAAATATGAACAACCAAAACTAGAGGATAATGTGATTTCACTATCCATACTAAGACTAGGAAAATCAAAACAAGATAGACCATTAAAACTTATTTTCCTTTAGAGATGCTTGGAAAAGATTGCCTGGATGGGTTGGGCTATTCTAGAATCATAATTGATTGAAGCAAGTTCTCCTGGCTACGTCTCTGATGTAGATATTCTGAGTTAGAGTCCAAGATCCATTCAAGAGTTTTGTCCATCAATTCTTGCCTGAAATTTTGTTCTTCATTGTCCCTTCGAAGTTCTAATATGAGTTGTTGTTGGTCGTCCATGAACTTGGCTAGAGGAGGTGATTTCGTCTTTGAGTTGGAAGTATCCTTGATTTTAGGGTTGTGTTGAATCAAGACAGAGGATGATGGAGATAATCGAGATATAGGACAATGGAGAGTTGATATTTGTCTCTTTCTCCTCAACAATACTCACAGGAAATAGAGAGCTATGATCCATATAAAAAGGATAAGAACCCAAAGAACCACTATGACCAACACCAGGAAGTAGAGATGCACTACGACGTCGACCTCTAAAACCATAAAAACGCCCACTGGCATGTCATAGTTTTCCCCGTTCTCGAGGAATGAAACCAAACCAAAGGCCACAAATGATGAGCCAAGTGAAGAGAAAGGGAGGTCTCATGGTAAAGATCAAAATCCAAAGGGAGGAGAACGAGAGAACAATAAGGAAGGGGGAGCAAAGTGTAGAGCAACAAAGCCACACCATAATAAACAACTGCTAGAGATTCGAGTCCCCATAAGAGCCATGAAGACCTAAACTGTAACCATCAATTCTCTGTACTTTCCCATATTTAAGCCTACCTCATTCCCACATATGAGAACCGTGACCAAATCCAAGTGAGATAAGGACTATAAAAATGATCTGAACAATTTTAAATATGCGATGAAAACCATCGAACTCATGGTGTGAGAAGAAGGCCGAGAGGTGACATGTGTATACAGATGGATGATGCAAGATATGCCAGAGTTACACCCCATCCGGGGTTCAAAGAGATAAACCATTACTTTTAATACATCTTTTAATTGAAAACCTTTTCTCATTCATATACTATGTATAGTTTATATAATGATAGTATCTAAATTGTAAGTATGGATACCCCATTTTGTATGTATACTAAATATACAAATTATATAATACTTGATTCCACAAACAATTAAATAATTACAAGCATTAGTCACATAAAATTTATATAGAATTATGACATTAATAACATGCCATGGCACAATTATTAACTTTATTTTGTGACTTAGAAATTGAGATTTTATTTATTTATATTCTAAATTTAATCAAATCATGATCTTACTATATTGGATTTATGAGGAGATAGAACCACACCTCATATCTAAACCACAAGTGGTATGATAATAGATCTTGCAAGAATAACATTGATTTTGCTTACAAATTGTAATCAAATCATCGACAATTCAATTTGACTTAACATTGTTTTTTAAGGTGACATGATAGATACTAAGTTTATAGTAATTATCACTACTTAGAGTTAAGTTTGGTGCTAGTTAACTACAATTTTGATTTTAATGATACGTGTTTCCACCTACAAAATAAGAATATTATGACTAGTTTTCAATCTTGGAGTCAATCATTCCATAGACTACTCTTAAACAACAGTTCAATATAGTTTTGAAAATGCACTAACTTGAAGTTGAGATTCATTGAAATATGTCCAACTTCAGATCACTATCGATCTAGATGCTATTTCACAAGTGTGGAATTTAGTTATGATTACAATGGTCATACTGTATAGACAATTTTATACCATATCTTAAGCTCTTTATTTGAACTAAATTTATGGAAATGATTTTTTTTTTTTCAAAATATTCAAATTGATACAAAGGGAGTTCTGTGTTTTGTTACTCCTATTATGGTTTATTTTTTTCTTTTGAAAACAAAATCACAAAAATAGATCGATTCCTATAGCAGTTGAAACCACCATAAATACTAATATTGTATTTAGAATCCCAAAACCGTAGGTTTTAAACCTTTATCGTGTAGCAATGCACATATATATTCTTTATAAAACAAAAAGAAAACAATAACAATCACACACAGCACTAAAAAATTTACCCTGGAAACCCTTAATCGAGAAAACCAAAAAATGTTTAAAGAAGCTCCTCTAAATCTCATTGTATTAACTTCACCATTACAATACAATGTATATGATCCCGTGACATCCAAAACCCTAATCCATTGACCCAGATTAGATTCCTTGACCGAAATTACGTTACAATAGGATGAAAAACCATTCATCGAAAAACACCAAAAAACAAGCACATGAGGCTAGCGTGCAAAGAATATAACACATACCCAAAAAAATGGGTTGTAATCGTTAATAAATCACTTTTATGTGATTAGTAATAGATCCATTCATAATAATGGTAAATGCAGATGGGTTATACCCATCTTCTACAGAGTTGTAGAATATAATTGTTTGTGTAGTTTAATAAAATAAATTTACATAAAGGGTTGTCAGAGTCCTCTCGACCTCCCATAAAATTAATTCATATGACATCAACAATTTTATGAATGTTACCTACAATGAAGGGTTTTTTTACGTCATATATAACTATTAACTCACCTCATATGATTATTAAACTTGCCTCCAGTGTAGACCACAACCTCTTCTTGTTGCGAATTTCAGAGTAGGGGTTGTCCAATAGGGTACAATATTTCTTCTAATCATATAAAACGCTGTATATACTAGAACAATATCATAGAAAATATTAGAATAAGATCTATAGTATTATTATCTACTATGGTGTGCATTTTCAATTGATATGATTTTATAGATGAAATACAATATTTTTTTTATGGAAAAAAAAAACGTATCTTCTATTCTAGAGAAATTGAGGTTACAATATTTAGGCACCATGGAACTGATAACAATGATAGACCAAACAAAACTTTGAACAACATCCAAAGAAAATCCCAAAGGGTTGACACTGTATGAGTCAAACCAAGAAACAAAAACTACTAGTGTCAACAATACCCAACATAAAAGTTTCTCCATCATTTGTCTGGAAAACCTAGAAAATGTCATACTAAACTACAACCTTACATAAAAAAAATATCACCGTCCCTAACAAAGATCCTCTCTCCATCACATAATTCTTTCTGCACCATTTAATTTTGTGGAATAAGCAAAGCATTTTTAGAAAGACAATTTATTGCATTGTTTAACTCTTTGAAAATATGTTGAAACAATATTGAGCTAAATGTTGCAACAATGGATTTTACCCTTGTGCTAAGTTGAATAAGATCCATATTGGCTAGTTGCAAAGACTCCGCCATCCAATCTACGACCAACTTCAAGTCCCCAAACACCTAAAGATAAGAGAAACCATGCTCGCTTGCACATTTGAGTAAACCAAACAAAACCCAAAGCTCACCTTTGCTATTGTTGCTCAGACCTGTTTTTTCCTTCCCTATGATAAAATGTGAGTCTGATAGATGAAGAATGAACCCCAAAATGCAAAACATACCTGGCCCTTGGAAAGCGCCATATAAAAATCCCAGGCTTGAGATTTATTAATTGGCATGACTCCAACCACACATTGGGCCTTCAAAGATGATGGACATTTGTATAGATGCAAAAAAACAAGGATTTGATGAGAAACTTAACCGATGGCCAATTCTTTTCTTCAAATATGGATGCATTTCAAGCCAACCACACGTCCAAGACTACTATAACTAGAAATGTCCTGAATAGGTTAAAAGAAAGTTCTTCCAAAATGTTAATAAATGTCCACTAAAGAGTCTTTGACCCATAATTGTGAAAATCCCAACTGAATTTACACATCACGACAAACCTAATGGGTAAATGGGCATTCCAAGAAGATGTACAAATTTGTTTCAATTGAATGTCTACATAAGTAGCAAAAACTTGACCCTTGTTTACCTATTTTCTGTAGACGATGCTAGGTAAGCACTCATTCTTTTAAAACCAAACAAAGGAAGATGGCACATTTTGGTGGACCCTTGGTCTGCCAAATATTTTTTTACCACCATTCCATATGGTATCCTCCCTCTACTATTATATCCTAATAAACTTCCTTCGTGAAATAGAAACCATTTGAATTTTTACATTGCCGAACCAAATCGTCCTCTAAGTCCGAGAGATGAATATGTACCCTTCTTAACTCGAAGATGATATCATTCCACACTTCATGCAAGGTTATTTCCAAACCCAAGTCCTCTGTAGAAATCCATCCTTGAAACCAAAGATATGAAGAACGAGGGTTGCAAATCCGATTTAATGTGCACAAACCCATCTCTTGGAAAAGAATCACTAACTCTTTAGGAAGAAATATATGCCTCCCACACCTGATGATAACGTCGTGATCTAGCTGAACATTACTACCCGATTCGACCTTCCAAGCCAAGAACCAACCAATAATGGGGAAGGCCCAAGTTAAAGTGCCATTGAATGGAGTCATTTATGAGCGACTTATTCCTTGATCGCATCCAATCCAAAATGGTCCTCGAATCTATATATTTGTCTACCAGAATATGACGCCATAGGCTATACAGAGTTAAAAAGGTCTACAAATATTTGGTCGCCAGCGCTCGACCAAAGGTTGAAAAATCCTTTAAACCCCATTGTTAAGTACCTGAATAGATCTGAAGATAAATCTCAAAATAGATCCACAATATCAACAAGAATAATCCAAACCATTCACCAAAATATTGAACACAAGAAATAGTCAAAATCCTTGAGGTAGGGTAACACCATATATTAATCCTTAAGGAAGGATAACACTCCTCAAGAAATGATTGATACATTCACAATATTCTTCACTATCTCATTACAATGCTTACACTTGTTTATATAGCTCTCTCTATCTCCTAGGAACCTTCTAGAGAGACTTCTCACATTTATTACATTTAACTACCATAGTGGGCCTTTATTAATATAGTGGATCTAGTCCACCTTACATTGAATGACCACATTCTCATATATTAAATGAATTCCACTAATAATACATTACCACATTCCCATTGGGGTACCTCCCTAGGTACCCCATAGTACATCCCTAGGTATACTACACATTCCCATTGGGTACCTCCCTAGGTATACTACACATTCCCATTGGGTACCTCCCTAGGTACCCCATAATAAATCCCTAGGTATACTACATTCCATCCCCCTTCACATGTTTCGTCCTCAAAACATGAGAAGAAACCATACAATATTATTGGCTAAGCAATGTAGCCAACTGGTACCAAGTACGACCATCCATCCATCCCAATGGAAGTCGAACGTGATGTCCATTTGTTGCCTTGCCACCATGATCTTTCTCTGCATCATGTTGGGGTTTCCATGGGATTGTTTTTGTAGCTCGAGTTCTTCCTGTAGTGTCGATAGTCCTCCATGCACCTCTTGATCAGTTTCCTGTCTGGTGCCCTGCTGGTGCATAAATGTGTTGATGCACACACCCTTGCCTTGATAACTATTGTTTCTCTATATGATGTGGATGGCGATATACAACAACTGTAGGAATCTATTCTTTTTTCTTCAAATCTGCAACACTTTGTGCAGATTTGAAGAAAAAATCTTAAAATAAACCCACAATATCAACAAGAATAATCCAAAACATTCACCATAACATGAACACAAGATGTAGACAAAACCTTTGAGGAAGGGTAACACCATATATTAATCCTTATGGAAGGATAACACTCCTCAAGCAATACTTGCTTGTACAAATACAATATTTTTCACCATGTTTCATTACATTGCTTACACTTATTTATATAGCTCTCTCTATCTCATAGGAACCTTCTAGAGAGCCCTCTCACATTTATTACATCTAACTACCATAGTGGGCCTTTATTAATATAGTGGACCTAGTCCACCTTACATTGAATGACTACATTCTCATATATTAAACGACTTCCATTAATAATACATAACCACATTCCGATTGGGTATCTCCCTAAGTACCCCATATTAACTCCCTAGGTATACTACATTCCATCCCCCTTCACATGTTTCATCCTCGAAACATGAGAAGAAACCATACAATATGATCGGCTAAGCAATGTAGCCAATTGGTACCAAGTACAACCATCCATCCATCCCATTGGAAGTCAAACATAATGTCCATCTATTGCCTTGCCTTTCTGATCGTGCTCTGCATCATGTTGGGGTTGCCATGAGATTGTTTTTGTAACCTGATCTCTTCATGTAGTGCTAGGAGTCCTCCATGCACCTTCTCTTGATTGGTTTCCTTTCTAGTTCCCTACTGGTGGATAAATGTGTTGATTGTCACGCCCTTTCCTGGATGACTGTTGTGTTTCTATATGATGTGGATGGCAATATACAACAATTGTAGGAATCTGTTCTTTTTTCTTCAAATTTGCAACACATTGTGCCTTTGATTCAATGACCTCTTTAGCTTCATGACTGTGTCCTTCCTGTGGTTTTTCTTCATCTCCTTCTGTAGACCCTGCCTCCGATTCAACTTCAGACTCAACAATAACTTCTTTGCTGGTCACTGTGGGCCCATCTTTTTTTACTAAGAGACACATCCTGCAATGTGATTTTATTTTTCTTGTACCAAAGTTTTAGAAACTTCTTTTTCACATTAATATTAACTGTACCAACTGATTCCATCCAAGGATAACCCAAAAAAATATCTTCATCGACCATATTTATAGCATGGAAATCAGAATGCAACACATATTTGTCCATGGTGATCTTCAAATATTAAAAAAATTGAACATTTTGACCCTCAACCTATGTGCTGTGAATATTCTTTGCAGGAACTTGCAATCTATTAACCAACTGAATATTGATAAAATTTTGTTGGCAACTAGGGTTAAGATAAACAATGACATTTTCTTTATGAATACAACCATGAACTTGTAATATAGATTTTCCGCATGAAAATAAACTCTTGGTGATGTATTTATCATTACTCTTTGTATGAGACCACTTGTCTAAAAGTAATTTTTCAAGTGCTTCCTCAGAAAGTGACATCCACTCAGAATGGTGAAATGATTGCCACCATATGAGAGCATCATCTTTGAAACCCCAGTCTACAAAAGATTTCCACTTCCCTTTCCATAATGACTTGTGAGATTGTATAAATATTCAATACTAGGGGCATCATCTATTCCAGTAAAAAATAACATGCTTGGAATAAATCTTCAACAAAAACTAAAGTTAAAAATAACTTACTGTGGAAAATCGCGGCTTTTTCCACAAAAACCCTGGAAAACTGTTGAATTTAAAATGCCGATAACTTTACTTCCCGGACTCCGTTTCAGCTGATTTTTTTTTTGAAATTGGGTATTTTTCGAGAGGAATTCAAATACCCATTTTTTTTTTAGCCAAATTATGCTCTAAAATTTTCATATCTGAACCTGAAGTGCGTCACCCTCTTTTTTTTTTTTCTAAAAAAAATCTGCAAAAAGAGCCAAAAACTTCTCCCCTTCTTTGGCCAAGGAAAATGATATGATACCAATTGTTAAGTACTTGAATAGATCTGCATATAAATCTCAAAATATATCCACAATATCAACACGAATAATCCAATCCATTCACCAAAATGTTGAACACAAGAAATAGTCAAAATCCTTGACGTAGGTAGGGAACACCATATATTAATCCTTAAGGAAGGATAACACTCCTCAAGCAATGCTTGATACATTCACAATATTCTTCACTATCTCATTACAAGAAGAATTGAATTTGAAAGGAGAGCTAGGATTACCCTCCACCCTTCCTAATTCAAGGAAAATGGAAAAATTATTAGAGCATCGAATCAAACCAACCCAAGAATGGTAAGCACCAATGTCTTGAAGTGTAGAAAGATGAGAAAGAAAATGATCAATCCGTTTGGAAACACCTTCATTCCCTAACTGATTATTAACCCAAGTTGGCTTTAATTGAATAGGATTGATGTCAACCAGCTCTGACAACTCCAATTTGTCCAAAAAGAAGCTAGTCTGCCAGTCAACCCTGGCCTAAGCCCCCCAAAACTCATCCCGGTTGATAGTGAAATTGAGGTCACCTCCAATAATATCCCTTTCATCATTAAGGCAATTCAAACCAAAAAATTGATTCTAGAACTCATCCTTTCCCTCATACGGCCTATAGACGTTGAGGAGTGTTATGCTATAATCCAACTCCTTACTGTAAATCCCGATGAAGAGTCACACGACAATAGAAAAACAATTTGTAAGTCTACAAGAATACGAGAAACCCAAAATAAGACCTCCCGAGTTTCTGTCTGAATCCACACTAATAAGTCCATAGATGAAATGAAATATGGATAAATGATTTACAACACTTCAAGGTAATCTACAAAATTGGTTTACATAAATAATTTAAATAACAAAACGTACCACATATATTTAGCCACTTTAAATGAATGGTGTCAACCAGAATTTTTATAAATATAACAATACTATTATATCGAACCGATTCCAAGTTGCATTGTTCAATTCAACAATAATAGTCATTGAAACCAATCAGGGTATACACCATCGATTCCGATAGATCGATTCTAGTGAATTCTTATTTAAAAAAAAACCTAGTTGTATTACATAACACAACCTACTTTTCAATTGAAAATATAATTGTTTAGTATAAGCACAATGTGTTGTAGGTTACAAAACCTATGGATCAATTCAATTATTTTCTTCTTCCTACATATTTCAATTAAGAAAAAATCTATAATCCTAGTGTTTATAAATTCCAAAAATGAGCCTATGCAACTTATTATACTTCTTGCATAATTATTTCGCTAGATGGACAACAATCCTTTACTAACACATTTGATTTATAACATATATTTTTATATTTATACAAGCAAGTTGTCATACATACATATTTGAAATAGTATATAATTACCCAAAATAAAGTTGCCCTTATCAACTTAGCAATAATTACAATTTAACTAATTAATAACAAATACTCATAAAGGAGAAATTACAAGAGTTATTGTATAAGGTTCTTGATTTGTGATTCTTTGACTTGTGAGACCAACTCCTCCTTTGTGTGAAGTTTCTGATCTTTTGATAATCCATCGGTTGACCACCCTACCAACTCCTATGGGTACTTTACCTCCCCAAGGAACCCTGAGCCTTAAGGGGTTGTATAGAAGGTATCGATCTAACAAAAAGAGAAGGTTGGACCTACTAAGCTTGAGAAGAAAATCCCCACTTCACAACACTCTTGAATAAACCAAACTTTCAACATTCACCAATAGAAAGTTCTCAAACATTATGACAACCATCAACCATTAGAATGCAAAAAAATGTTTTCCTCTTAGCTCAAGCTTTCATTTTATAACTTTTATGGCTCAAGCCACTTGTCCAATTCAATCAAAAGTATAATTTACCAAATTACTAATTACCTATTATTTTCCCATCCATGTGTCACTCACATGCACAAGTAATTATTTATTTAAAAATATAAAATAATGAATTATCCTCACCCAACTCCCATATTTTCTATTTTCACTTTTAGGTGTTCCCTTTATCTCATCCTCATTTACTATTTGAGTGG
>ML795736.1:151096-185032 GCA_009831015.1 Picea engelmannii | reverse complement strand
CAAACCATATTATATATTCCATACCACATTTTATGGCATAATATATGTCTCAATCCAAATGTTTATGCCACAAAATTTTATAACCATGGATATTATGGTTCTTAAACCATATGAAAAGATGCAACGAATATTGTATATGGTTATATAACCATATAAAAAGGCACCATTCCATATATTATGCCACAAAATCACTATTATATGGTTAAGAGCTTATTAAAAGGCGTGCTCCATATGTAGAAAAGTGGGTTTTTAAACTTTAATAATGGTTATTTTAACCATTTAACATTCATTTTCCATATATTATGGTATTTTGCTCACATTTCATGAGATTTGGTGAGATTTTGAGCCATAAAGAGTGGGTTTGTTGGGATTTGATCCCACAACCACTTCTTTTTAAACCAAAACTTTTACTAGCTCCTCCATAGGTTCAATTTATGAAAATTAGAGCAGAACAATAAGTTTTATGCAGGAAAAGACAACAAGATAGCCAAATTTTGGATGCTTATTCCGGGAGCTACACTAAACATTTTTCAATGCCGTCTATTGTATTGGGTTTATGAGGCAGAGTAGAACATAGATGAGCCAGTCATAGATCTATTTTGTGTACCTTTGATGTACTTTTAGAGAATTGAAGAATTAATAAAGAAGCCTCCCCCACTGAGACAAAGGCCTGGAGACGTAAGTAACCTTGCCGAACTCCATTATCAAGCTTGCTGTTATGGTTTTCTACTCCTTATGTTTTCTTTCAGATCTACATTTCTTATTATGGCTGCTATGCTATCTCATTAGTTTATGCTTCTTTCATCAATTCCTAATTGGTTAATGAACTCATGTTTTAAAACTCAACCATAGTCTTAAAAGATCAATTTCAAATCAAGTGGTATCAGAGAAGGTTGACGATTAGTTTTTGAGTTTGCATGATTACCAGGGAAAAGCTAAGTCGTGGTGAAGGCAAGCTGGTAGAAGGGGATCCAGAGATTGGATCGAGAAAGTGGACTTTTCAAAGTGAGGAGATGGCATCGGAAGAAGGCATGTCTCAGAATGAGATCGAGTTGCAAAAGACTTTAATCGCCATGTCTGAGATGGTAAAGGTCTTATATGAGGATTACTTGGAACAGAAGAGGCCTTTCCAAGGGGAATCTTCTAAACAAGACAAAAGTAAAGAAGGAGAGGATCCTCCTAAACTTCCTCCTTCACCTCCTTTTTCTCTATCAACTTCTTCTTCTTCAAGTACAAGTTCAAAATCCACTGCAAGAAAACATTCCCATAAACATAAACATGATACGCCTTTACTTAAGCTTGATGTGAAATTTGAATTTCCCATGTATGATGGTGAAGTCAATGCAGAGAGGCTTGATAACCGGGTCAGACAAATGGAAGTTTATTGTATTGTGCAACAAATCAAGGATGAGGCAACCTAAATCAAGTTGGCATGGCTTTGTCTTGTAGGCACAACACTCATCTGGTGGCAGAGTAAGTTGCAAAATGGCACACAAGAAGTTGGTAATGTATTTCCATCATGACATGATTTTGTTTTTGCACTTAGAAAACAATTTTATCGTTTGGTTTATAAAGAGAAAGATTCAATTGAATGGCAAGGTCTTAAACTAAGAAATGGACAAGCAATGCAATAATACACAAATGAATTTCGTACGATGACATTAATGTTGAATATTCCATTACATACCCAAGAAACTCTTATGAAGTATAGAGGAGGTTTACCTGTACATATTCGTAACATTGTATTTATGTTTGGAACGTACTAATCTTGATGAGGTTTCTGTTCAAGCAACACACATTGAAGAATAGAAAACGTGAGTTGGTATATTAGGGGAATCATCTTCAAGGAAAGAGGACAAAAGAAAGGGGAATGGAAAGAAAGAAAATTCAATGACAAAAAGGGAAGAGAAGCTCTCTTGCAAGCATTGCAAGAAAGAAGGGCATGATAATGACCATTGCTAGCAATTGCACCCAGAGAAGGGACCAAAATGGTTCAAAGAAAGGAAAGGGAGACAAACAGTTGCAACAACAATACGACCAATGAACTTGGGATATGATTCAGGTGATGAGACTAAGATCACAACAACTGGTTTGACAGGTAAAATTGGTGATGGATATGATTCTAGATGCAAATTGTTTCACATAAGGGTGATAATGAAACATACTAAGATCGATACATTGATAGATAGTGTATCTCAATCTAACTTGATTTTAGAGGAAGTGGTTAAACAATTGGGATTAAAAACTAAGATGCATCATAAACCTTACTCACTTAAATGGATAAGCAACAATCATAAATTGCGCATAACGAAGCAATGCACTTTAAAGTTTGCAATTTCATCAAAGTTTGTGGATGAGGTAATGTGTGATGTGGTGCCAATGAATGAATGTGGAATGGTCTTAGGAAGTCCTTATTTGTATGATAACAAAACAATCTTTTACAGGGAACATAATCAATATCTCTTAATCAAAGAAGGAAACGAATATGTTGTACATGCTCATCACTTAAAAGAAAATCAATCTCTTCAAACAATGGAACAATTAAGGAAGACAACTTATGGAAGCAACATACCTATAATTGTGTCAAATCAAGCAATTGATCTTAAGCATGAACATGAGATGGTTGTAGAATGGAAGTTCAATCATACTTTGCTTCAAGATAAGCTAATGTCGTGCAAGTACTACAAACATATTAGCTCATTTACAGTCATATTTCTGATGTTATCGCTGCTAATGTTTTCAACATTGATGGTAATGGCTTCAATAAGATGTGGAAGAGTACAAGTGGCTAACAATATGATGTCAGTTGTCATGGTTGTTTTGCAATTGATCTTGATGAGACATGTGCACATGACAAATTTTAAAGACAAAGAACAAGTGGGGTGGCCTATCCCGCACTTGATGACTGGTTAATACCCTTTTGGAGGACGAAAAGGTCTTAGTGGGGAGGCTTGATCCAAAATGGATACAGGAAGGCCTAAAAAATAAAATTTCTCGGAAAAACAAAATTTCTCGGAATTAGACGAAACTAACGCCATTGCGTCTGACTCGTCGCATTGATTCCAACCATACAATGGTTTTCTCAAACATACACTGCATGTGAAATTCATGCTATTCTGAAGTTTTTCATAAACAATGAAAAAATCAACAGTCAAAGGGTGACGTGGCACCTTCAGGAGGTGACATGTGGAAGTGGCAGAGGTGACATATGGCAGGTGTAGGATCAAACACATGGAGGTTGTAGGGCTAACTGGATAGTCAAGTTGCAAGCTGACTGGGATTGGATGGCCAATACCAAAGTGACATGTGGCCCAATATAGTGATGCCACATGGCACACTCGATCGGGCCAAATAGGCCAAGTTCAAATTTTTGTCTACATGTGTGCCGAAGGATTCGAACTCCAGACCTTGTTCCATGTAACGACTTCAACATTGGGCACCAAATGGGTGAGTTACAAGTGATTCTTGATATCCTTATAGAAATTATTTGATATAAGTTGGATATGCGGGATATAGTGTGCATAAAAGGGCGCCGATGAGGGTCGACCCTGCGACCTCCTCAGGCACCCACACGCTAACAAATATGCGTTATTTCCAAAGTTTATGCCACACATAATTGTTAGGATATTTAGACACTTAGGAGTTAGTTAAGATCTACTTGGTCTATTGTGTCGTTAGGTAAAAGTGTGTTTTCTAGTGTGTTTCTTTAGTATGCATTAGTATGCATTTGTAATTAGGAAATTCGACGATCACGATATGTTCCCGACATAGAGTGATCTGACGGTTCATACTCTCCTTGATCTTAACGACCATTGATCCGTGGCTTAACACCCGATTGGTCCATGATCTCTATTTAAAGAGCATGGAGGGTCATTTGCCGATGATCGATTGTGAGAAACGCTCTTGTAAAATCTCTCTGTAAGCTTTTTCTTTGCATTAATAAACTGCTCCAAGTGGCCGCGTTGGCTGGGGCCGTGGATGTTTCCCCGTAGGGGTTTTACCATGTGAAAACATCGGTGTGTTGATCTTTGATCTGTTTATGTGAGTGGTTACTAAAGGTGTTCATCCTCTGTTGAAATACCTGTGTTTTCGAACATGGTATCAGAGCCTGTTTGAAGACCCGCTCCTGTTGTAGATCGAGATCGTGAAACTGAGTTTCCTCATCTACATTATCTATCATTTTTCATACATTTTTGGGCTGAGAGGACTGTTCCATTGCGTCCGGATCACTTGTTTCAATTAGAAACACATTTCGTTTCACTCGAAAAGGTTTCCGTTTGCCCAATATACGACCATTACAGTCAGATCCAGAGGTATAAAGCTTGAATATGCATTTTTTAAAATTTTTGTAGAGTAGTATTTTGGTTTTGTTTTATTTATTTCTGGGTTTCTACTCTTTTAGATTTGCGTATTCTCTTTGCCCCAAACCCTGTGCGATCTCGACAAATCATAAATAAATAGGAAAATGTGCATCTTCCGGGTAAGCTAACCGAGATCTAACCCTTGTTGTCATCGAGAAGCGGAATTATTTTCTTGTGTGAAAATAGTTTTTTTTTAGCACGCTCTCCAAGGCCATCTTCCACAACAACAACACCCCCAATCCTCCTTCTGAACATTACAATATGTTTTGCTAGATCATTTGGTTAAAAGTTGCCTTATTAAGTAAGAGGTGTTGAGTTCAAGTCTCTCTTTTGTTATTTTTTTTGAAAAAGTTCATGCTAAAATTGTAAAGTGTATTTCACTTCAAGTATAAAAGTGAATCACTATAAGTAGCTTTAATATTTTATTTTAGAGTTATTTATTTTGCATGCATCTTTTCTGTTATAAAGTAACTTCATTGTAAAAGTGATCCCCACTTCTCTTTATAAAAGTGGGTCACTTTATAAAGCAACTTACACAATCACGTGGTCATTTGGTTACCAATTGTGCCTTTTTTAAAAATGACATAACTCTAACATCGGAAGTCCGTTTTCAATGCCGTTTTTTTTTTAAAAACGCACAACTTTTTGAGCTCTTTCCATCCAGATCAAAAATTTCAGTTTTTTAAATCCACATTATCTGCATATTTAATATGGCTTCTACAAGTATTGTCTTGCTTACCAACAACAACTACTTCCAATGGAAATCTCATATGAAAGATTTATTAAGAAGTAAAGGCTTGTACCGGATTACCTTGGGAAAGGAAAAAGCACCCACTGATGCTGATAAGAAAGCCAAGTGGGATAACAAGAATGACAAATCACGTGGACTAAACGGAATTTCCATCTCTAATGATCCAACAATTATAACTTTCCTCATTTCATTTTAGGATATCACAATCTTTTTTGTAAAATTACTATTCAATTATAACACAATGTCACTACAAAAGAGATGAATCCACTTAGAAATGTGGTCCTCCTCATCGCAACCTCTCTCTAATCATAGACTATACATATTATAAAAAACAATTTAATGACCAATTACAAGTTTACAATAAATTTGATATTTAAAGTACAATGGTTCAATATACTATTGTTATCACCAAGGAAATATGTTGTGGAAGTAGAGATTGGGCATGTTGGCTAGGTGTTAGATCCATCTATACAACATCATGTTGATATTACTCCTTGATAATGTGTTTATGTGCAATGGTAGAGGAAAAAATGGTATATGAAACACCTACATAGGTGGTCCAAGAATTTCTCCAGTGTTGGGCTATAAACATACATTTGTTAGCACACTAGATTCATATAAAACGATGAAAACCTATTATCATTAAACCAAGAGCAATCTATTATCATTAAACCAAAATGAATTCAAAGAGTACATGAGTGTGGGTCATTCCCATAAAGTATGTAGCATTGAAACAAGCGGTATATGAGACTTCTGGAGGTGGAACAAGAATCTCTCAAGTCATACGATGCAAATACACACATGTCAAGCTAGTTAGAGTCATATTAAAAAGTGAAAAATAATCATAAAAAGGACAAGTTCTTGTCATTATATTAAAAAAAATGAAATAATTCAAGAGAGTGAGGTATGTTTGAGTGAAAAATAATCATAAAAAGGACAAGTTCTCTTCATGTATGATGCAAAACATACATGATGCAAAACGATTCCCTTGAGGTATTATTTGATGTTCATTCATATCAAATAATACTTTAGTGTACAAGTGTAGGAAAGATGAAGAGATAGAGAGATGGGAGATGATACTTTGTTATGATGGTTAAGTTTCAGCTCATAATTGTTCTTTGAATTGACCATACACATCAATTTGGCATGCCTCAACATCAGATGTATTTTATTGATTTGTGCCTAAGCCAAACCAATTTTTGCACCTATCTCATAGTGTTGAAATTGCACATGCCCATACTTAAAACAATTCTTCAAGCCTGAACTTCATCTACAACAGATCATCTAGTCATGGACTTAGTTGATTTATAACTCCTTTTTACAGCGGGTCTAAATGTTTAGTGCCCTGTCATTCCTATGTTAATCCTCTACCTACACCTTTGGAATTCCCTTGTGTAAAATAGTTGAAAAGTCATCAATATAATGCACATGCCCATACTTCAAACAATTCTTCTAGCTTGAACTTCATCTACAACAGATCCTCTAGTCATGGACTTAGTTGATTTCTGACTCCTTTTTGCAGCGGCTCTAAATGTTTAGTGTCCTATCACTCCTATGTTAATCTTCTACCTACACCTTTGGAATTCCCTTGTGTTAAAATAGTTGACATCATGGTATAAAACAAACTCAATGTGCAATTTGCATAGAAAATATAAGGGAACCTCCTTGTTAATATTGGGAGATTTTTCACAAACCATAAACCATCTTTGCATCCAATGGTCACAAAGTGGCTGAAATATGCCTGGATCCATTCAAGTGTGTTTCTTTTCAACTGGAGGTTGTTGATTAAGTTTAAGGTTTAATATAAGAAATAATATGCATACATTCAAGCCCTATAATTAGTCAAATCACTCAATTGTCCAAGTGTGTAGCAAACAAATGCAATAATGGTATCCAATTATATATATATATATATATATATATATATATATATATATATATATATATGCTCTCCACCCCTTTTAAATTTGTGAATTAGATGTGTCAAACGAGCTAGGCCATTTTCAATATCTATGTTTGGATCAAGAAGTGATGGGGCATGTGTGGGATTTGGATTTTGGTTAATGACGTCTAATTGGAGTTCATTAGGAAAATTAAGGTGTTCCATGTCTAAGAGAATTATGGATATTTAATTGTATTAAATTTTTTAAAAAGAAATGATGAATAAAATTAAATGTTTTATGAATTAATAAAAACATGTGTTAATTAAAACAAAATACTGTTTGGAGACCCAATGGAAGAGTATAGGTCCATGTCACCAATGAATAATAGTGAATCTCACATTGCTACATGGTCAATTGAATTAACTCCCAATGATCTCTTGAGAAAATTGCATTGGACGAATGATGTTTTGATTTTGTAAAATGTGATAAAATTGCAACCATTAATTTTGAAATTTTCTAAACAAAAATGTGCACATTATTAAATGTGCATGCATCATGAAATCACACCAGCCTTACAAAACATGCACACATATTGAAATGTTCATACATATGTTGAGTCGCCACAACTCTGTTGGCATGGCATGCGAAACATGCACTCATTTAACACTCGACAACGCCAAAGCCTATACAAAACACCGACACTTTTTTTTTAAAGAATGTGCGTGGGCTTAATAACAAAGTATTATCAAATATCTCATTGTCACTTTTGAGGGTACCAAACTTTGTGCATCGTTCCCCTTACATGCATAGTATTCTTATTTTCCCGTGAAGGTTTTTTTTTGGAAACTTAAAGTGACATAAATCTATCGTGGGATAATTATCTCTCTTGGTTTATTTGGTGATTTGTGGGTGGCACGATGAATAAACTTTGCATTTTTTTTTGCATTTTTTCTTATGGTTGATTTTATGCACTGTGTGCATAAAATATGTTGGGTTGTGGAATGATTTATTTATTTATTTTTTAAAATTTTTTTATTATGTTTTTAGCTTGAAGATTTTAGCAAACCCACAAGCAAGTGTAGTTCAAGTGTTAGAATTCGGGTTTGAATCCCTAAGTATAATTTTGACTTTTATTATATGTTGCATAATTTTATGGCAATGGCTTTATGTTTTAATTAAACTTTATGTAAAACTAATCTTTATATGATATGCAACTTCATTTTTGTGGTTAAGGGTTGGGGTTCCAATTGAGCAATGTTTTGGGTACTTGAGAGTATTCCAAGTAATATGTAAAATCGTATTTGATTTTGTATATACTACATGGAATTCTACTTGAGACACATGGAATTCTATTTGTGGGTACTTGAGAGTAGTTCATGTTATATTGATATCATATCAAATCAAATTTATATCCTTAGAGGTAGTCCAAGTTACTTTTTTGGTGATTCTTTTCATCAAGTTATTAGCATAACTCAAAGGAGGATTTCATTACGTATTATTGTTTTGTGTGGACTCCTCTTATTCTAGATTAATTTAATTGTCATGGTTATATTGATTATTGGCTATTTAGTCTATGGAAATGGATAATGGTTTATTATCTTCATTGAGTAAGTAGGTTTCTAGTCTATAAATATTGGTAATGGACTTGAGGAGGCATCCTCAATATTTTAAATTAAACTTGTTGATTTGCTCTATGGGTTGAATGATAACTATTGGTTCTAGTTGGAATGGTGTTGTGGTGAAGACATTATGTTTGGTTGTTAGTTTCATTAGAAAACCCAACTTTGTTTTTTTGGAAAACTAGTGGAAATTCCCTTGGTCAAGTCAATGCAATAGGCAGGTTATCGAAAGAAAGCTCCTAACACAAGGGTAATCTCGCATCTTGAGCTATACAATTGGGTGGAGATGGTGCTACACCATCATGGTCACCCAATGGTTGCAACATTTTTGGTGCACTTTACTCATGCCTTACTCTTGTAATTTTCAATTATAAATTTTAGTTAAATTTACATGATTATCTACACATGGCATTGTGGTCATGAAGTATGTCCCTCTGTAATTGAATAAGGAAAACATGGTGTTTGCATATATAGCCCATAGAACTCAATGGATTCATATTTACATAAATATTGCTATGCTTAGGTGCAATATTAGATCCCAACTTAATCTCACAATTCAAAGTGTAGAACCCAACTGGTGTAATTTATAAGCAAATTACTTTGTCATAGATAACATAATTCGAATAAGGTGTTGTTGTTTTTTTTTATTATTATCAGAATTAGAATGGTAGTTGTGATTTGATCACAATTACTCTTGCACTCAAAGACATATCTAGTAGTATATTTACATTTTAGTCTTATAGACAAACATCGATATTGTTGGTTCAATTATATGTTTGATAAGGTTGCTCAATCACATATAACCATTTGCCTTGTTTCATACATACTAGTTGTAACATCCATGTCTTATAGTAGGCATTGAGCACCCCTGTACGCCTGCTTCAATAATTCAGACGAGTGTGTGATGTATGCAAACTGACGAGTTGCATATTCTTCGACAATATCCTTAGATGACCTTGGCATAAACATGGTGCATGCACAACATATAGAGAGGGAGACCACTGGGATAGAAGAGGTGTGTTGAATAGAGTTGAAACTAAGGGAGTTGGTCGCGACAAAGGTTGTGACCAAGAGAGATCAAAGAAGTTGGGCATTTGGATGGTTTCCCGAGTTAAGGGGGGCAGGTCCACCTTTTTCCCTTCTTCGTGGAATGGTTGAAACGGATGGACCGAGTTGTTGGTTTAGGTCCACTTAGGCACTGGAGGGTGCTTCAGGGTTGTAGGCTAAGTATTGAAAACACACTTTGGAATAGTTGTTAAGGTCTTTGGATGGCTTAACACTTGTAGTCTAAAACAAATATATGGGTAACCTTTAGATGAGGATGTGTAGTCTACTTGCTAGTAGTCATAGGAGGGCCAAGCCCCTGCAACAACCACAAGGCAATGTCACATGATTGCCAAGGTGCCAGGACAGAATGACTCGTACAGGGGTGAAACCTTGGGGTTGTGCAAGTTGGTATCAAAGCACACACATTGGCCTTCACCAATTTTTCTAAAGAAAACGTTGGTTGTGAATTCCTTGAGTCAATTGGGTGCTCTTCACTTTGGCTTGGGTCAAGCTGGGGGAGGTTGCACAGAGTGTCCCGGAGACAATTGACTAAGACAGATCGATGCCTTGGACATTAGGCACCCAAGACTATTCAGTCCACAGAGAAGTGAGTTCTTTCACAGTCATTTCGTAGTTGGGGAACTAAAGTGGTGGTCTCTCAGATAAAGAGAAGTTCAGAAAATCCCTCATGGAAAACTTAGATGTTGAGATTTCCTCACATCAAGAAGACAACGATGGAGGGTCAATCCATAAAACTCTAAGGATGAATACCAAGGTCACTAGCTTGGAGAAATTCGTCAAGGAGATGATTACCTCGTTGTGCGAACATGAGAAGAGGACGACCTCTTTGGAGGAAGAGATGAACCACATGTGTCTCAGTTTTAACAAAGTTGTGAATGAGTGCCAAGAAATGACAGACCTAATGTCCACTTCATTGGGCCATGACATTGAGAGGCGGTTGAAGATGGTGGAGGATTTGTTGCAGGCTATTGGAATGCAATTCAAAGACAAAGACCAAGAGGACATCATCAACCTACTAAAACGAAGTATTGTCTGTGGGAGTGGTTCGTCGGGTCGTGTGTGGATCAAGATAACGGAGCCAAAACCATATGATGTCACTCACGATAGCAAGATGCTTAGTAACTTATGTTGGGATGTTGAGAAATACCTTGAGCAAATGAATGGAAGTTCAGATGAGACCAAGGTAAATGCAACAACAATGTTCTTGAAGGGTATTGTGAAGATTTGGTGGAGGAACTGACCATAGGACTTGGCAGTAGGTCGCAACATTGTGTTGATCCAAACCTGGACGAAGATGAAAGAATCCTTAAAGGCTCGGTTTGGAGAAGGGAAGAAAACCTAGATTGCAAAAAATGTGAATCTCAGGCATATGGGCAAGATCCAAGAATACATAAAGGCATTCGTTGGTCTCATGTTGGAGATCAAGGAGATGATCGACGAAGATCACTTGTTCCATTTTATTAAGGGTTTGCAGCCCTAGGCACAGAGTGAGCCACGACACCAAAATGTGCAAAGCCTTGCCGCAACCATCATTGCAACAAACAAACTACTCAAATTCAAGACTAAGTCTAGACGAATTCAAGAGGCAAATGAAGGCACTATAGTAGAGAAGTGGTCGAGCAAGTTCAAGAAGAAAGGAAAATGGAAGACATCTACGAAATTTGGTGAGGTAGCGAGATATGTCCAAAGAAAAGAAGGAAGGTAAGTCAGTTGTATGTTGGATTTATGCTAAAGAACATTACGCTAGAAATTGTCCATTGAAGTGGCAGCATAAGTTGAATGTTGCAGAGCAACAACAGAAGAAACCTTCAGTGGGTGTCTTGCAAACCTTGAACACAATAGTGGAATAGGCAAACCAAGAACAATACTTCACAACACTCAGCTATGTTTAGGGCGAGCTAAACAGTCAGAAACACTTGCGATGTTCAACAATGGTGCCACACATAATTTCATGAAGGAAGAAGTTGCCCCAAGGCTCAGATTGTAGCTTGAGAAAGCCAAATCCTCCTTCAAAGAGGTAAAATTTGGAAGTGCAGAGAGTGGTTGGCCTTGCAGACGGGGTTACCATGAATCTTGGTGAGTGGGTTGGTGATGTTAACGTCACAGTGGTGCCCATGGACGATTTTGAGATTGTTCTAGGGAAAGAGTTCTTGAGGACGACACCAACATCATCGATGTTTCACTTGGACAGTTTGGTAATCTTCGTAGACTAAAAGAAACTTGTCATTCCGACCATGAGGAGGCAACATGGAATAGTCACAAGGATGACTGCCTTGAGTGTGATGACAACAACAAATCAAGGAGCTATAACACCTTGCAATGAAAGGATTGAATATTTTGGGCATGAAAATTAGAAATTGAGATGGAAAACATGATTACACAAAACACTTAATTGTATTACCTATTAACACATCAAGATACAACACGTATATATATTTGGAGTGAGATCCAAATAACTCCACACATAGAGATATAGGTTGAAAGAATATCTCAATAGTCTCCTACACATCCTCAAACTAATCCCCAAACTTTAGTATGCAACATTAATGAAGTATTATCTCTAACACATCCCTTTAATGCTTACATTAAAAAAACCTTACAATAATGAAATCATAGTGACAACATGTAAAGAGTTACAACACTTTAACTTTGTTTGGCATGGTCTTCATCAACGCCTATACCCACTCTGATGCCTTCAGACTGAGCTCTTTCTCTTCCTCATCTTCGAGATTCACAACACTCAGCTATGTTTAGGGCGAGCTAAACAGTTAAAAACACTTGCGATGTTCAACAACAGTGCCACGCATAATTTCATGAAGGAAGAAGTTGCCCCAAGGCTCAGATTGTAGCTTGAGCAAGCCAAATCCTCCTTCAAAGTGGTAAAATTTGGAAGTGCAGAGAGTGGTTGGCCTTGTAGATGGGGTTACCATGAAGCTTGGTGAGTGGGTTGGTGATGTTAACGTCACAGTGGTGCCCATGGACAATTTTTAGATTGTTCTAGGGCAAGAGTTCTTGAGGACGACACCGACATCATCGATGTTTCACTTGGACAGTTTGGTAATCTTTGTAGACTAAAAGAAACTTGTCATTCCAACCGTGAGGAGGCAACATGGAATAGTCACAAGGATGACTGCCTTGAGTGTGATGACAACAACAAATCAAGGAGCTATAACACCTTGCAATGAAAGGATTGAATATTTTGGGCATGAAAATTAGAAATTGAGATGGAAAATATGATTACACAAGACACTTAATTGTATTACCTATTAACACATCAAGATACAACACGTATATATAGTTGGAGTGAGATCCAACTAACTCCACACATAGAGATGTAGGTTGAAATAATATCTCAACAGTCTCCTACACATCCTCAAACTAATCCCCAAACTTTAGTATGCAACATTAATGAAGTATTATCTCTAACACCCCCCTTTAATGCTTACATTAAAAAAACCTTACAATAATGAAATCACAGTGACAACATGTAAAGAGTTATAACACTTTAACTTTGTTTGGCATGGTCTTCATCAACGCCTATACCCACTCTGATGCCTTCAGACTGCGCTCTTTCTCTTCCTCATCTTCGAGCTTACCATTCAACTCGTTTAAAAAATAAATGCTACTGACCATATTTGATGAACTTTGCAGAATTGACACTTCTCGATCTCCCGAAGGATAATATTGATACTGAAGTACTTTATGGAACTACCACTATCTGTGAATACACGACCCTCCGCACTATTCATAAGTTATCTAGGATAACATTCTGTATACAAAATATCTTTAGCAACCAATTATACAATTTGACCTTATAAAAATAACCTGTATTAACGCTCCCAGAGCACAACGGGTCATATCAGCTTGACCTTATTAAGAACTACTTGTAACTAATGCTCCCGGAGCATGACGGGTCACATTAGCATATATAAAACTTACACAACTAAATCAACGATCTATTCTCTCCCGAAGCACGATGGGACAAGAACCACTAAGATGAATTATGTAGTTTGTTCAATAATATGCCTGTTCTTTGTGGTTCAGAATCATTTAATTTTATAAACCACAAATTAAAAAAAAATATCTTCTCACAAATCTGCAAGACACCCTTCTTCATATAATTTTACACTCATAATATATATATACAAAATATAAGACATGTTTTGCAGACCACACAATAAAGATCAAATCCACAACACACTATATATAAGCTGCAACACATGGATCAACCATAGACTGAATATCTACGGTGGTTCACATAAGAAAGTCATGCTTTTATCCTCTTGCTGGAAGATAGACTCATGATTGGTTGTTTGCATAGATTCAAGGGCATGTGCAGGAGTTCTCTCTACGCCCACCGACATCAAACAATAGTGACAATTCCCAGTGAATCGGCTCAACAACAAATTCAATGCAACAATAACACCGACAACTACAACCAACAACCACGACTCACATTCAAAAAGAAATGCAGAGTATTCATTCTTTTCACAACGTATTCAACACTAGATGCGGCCTCGGGTCTATCACGATTCCTAGATCATGGACTTCGTCCTCTACACTCGGTTCCAGTTACTTTTATGCACGTTGGCAAGGCAATTCTTCTCTTCACGCACACGGTCTGTAATGGATCTACAAACAAGCACTGCAATGGATCTGCACACACCCAACGAATCTGGTGATATTTTGACAGACCTCGAACCGGTGGCAATGGAAATACTGTCTATATCAACATCCAATCCCGCAACTTCTTTTAGTGACGGGAAAGAAAACGATCCACACAAAAAAAATTCATGAAAAAATTCACACTAGAAAAATAAAGATAAATCTACATAAATCTTCTCCCACAAGTTATGCACTAATTCAAAAACACACTCCCACACATATGTACAGTGAATCAACTTCAATAGTTATCACATCTTTCTGGGCACTCCCGTGAGGGATTAAGCCCAACCAAGCTCTGATACCAAATTAGAAATTGAGATGGAAAACATGATTACACAAAACACTTAATTGTATTAACTATTAACACATCAAGATACAACACGTATATATAGTTGGAGTGAGATCCAACTAACTCCACACATAGAGATGTAGGTTGAGAGAATATCTCAACAATCTCCTACAGATCCTCAAACTAATCCCCAAACTTTAGTATGCAACATTAATGAAGCATTAACTCTAACAACAAAGAGAACCAACAAAAATTTCATCTCGATCATTGGTAGAGAATGGGATAGTGAAAGCATTGGAAGGAAGGTTCATTGGGCTAGAGGCCTTGGTGACCACAACTGCGGAAGCAGTGGACACAATTTCAATCATTTGGGCGAAGGAATATTCCATTCAAAAACCAAATGAGGACATGGAATATTTAGACAACAACATGGGTACACTGGCGACGAGTTGTGTGAAGGCAACAACATACTATCGAGACGCGATAATATTGCACGAATTAGACTTGGCAACTGAACAAGGAAACAATGAAGCAACTTGCAGACCTTGGTACTTGGTAGCCAAGGAAGAAGTCATGCAATCCTTGGGTGCACTTGGACAAGAAACTTGGCAAGAAGATTAGGAGGTAGAGAAGTTGTTAGTTGAGGGAAATAGTGCAATCAACATGAACATGCCTTTGTTAATGCACTTAACCAAGAGATATGGTGTAATATCCCCAAGGACGAGCCATGTTGTAATCATGTTTATGAATTGTAAATAATGTATTGTAGGTTGGTGAGCCGGATATTGATAAGTTGGTAGGCTTATGTGTTTATTAGGTCGGAGAGCCTAAGTGTTAAAGGTCAAGAGTCTATTTTTGTATATGTAATATGCAAAAAATTAATAAAGATTAAACATCATTGCATGCAGAACGACCACGAAGAAAGAGTGATGCAGGACTAAGCTTCCACAAGGTGGGTAAAGGAAAGGGAGCTGAAAGGTTGGAAATAGGGGCTTAAGTCCTTGAGAATAATATTCTATTATTATTCTAAAGTTGTATGACAAAACATGTTTTTATCCTAAGGCATGGGAGAGGCAACGCATGCACCTCCAAGTGTGCAAAAGGGAACACATGCAACTCCAGGAAGACAAGTGTTGACCTGGGCGCATGCGGTTAAACGCTGAAGCGTCAACTGAATTGGGGGTTGGTCCTCCATTCTTGCATCCGTCTGTCTGAACCGGGTTGCTATGCGTCTGATCTCTGTGTTGATTCCTTGTCATGTAGCTATGAAACTGGTGTTCCCTTAACTGTGTTGTGTCTTAGTGGCCTGTTGTCGTTTTCTGCTGTCTGGATCGCTTGAGTCTATGTTCGACCTATGTGTGGATTAATTTGTGTCGCCTGTGTATCCTGTGATCCCATCCTATCTGCTCTTGCAGAGTCGAGTCCGTACCTGAACTGTCTTTGGGTTGTTGCCTTCAGTGTTTCCTGAGTGGAATTGACCAGTAATTGTTGTTGTTATCTTGAACTTGCGGGAATTGAGTTGAAAATTGGTTGAAGAACCAGGTTGTCAGGCCCATGGTAGAAGAGGCAAGTTGTCAGGCCTGTGAGCATCCTTCTCCAGGTGAGAGAGTTTGTTGGGAAACGGTTTTCTCCCAGAGTGAGTCCAACACCAGCTACAAAGCTCTTAGAATTCATGATCTGACCTGTTGTCGAAACCCAGAGAGGGAGGTGAAGCATCGATGAACTGTGCTTGTGAAGGTGTATACTCCCGGGTGGAACAAGCATGTGGGGAATGAGAGTCTGTGAGTAGTGGGCGTAAGAAGGCTCCTGGAGAGAATCCTTTCGGATGCTCTGTGCAGTTTTCTTGTAACCTCAACCTAGTCTAGGATTCCCTTGCCCTGGGTGGAGCTTGGTCCCAACTCGGGGGTGACCCACTGCTGAGCATGATGAGCAGCGTGGTCTAAGGTTGGGAGGTTTGTGGAAGGTCAGAAGGCGGTTGGTGGAGCTACTACAGTTTCAAAGATAAGTATATGCATGTGTTTAATTTCAATTAAAATGCATGTTTGTGATGCTTGCAATATTATCATGTATTCTGTTGCAATGATATTTACTGTTAATTCTATTATTTATGTATACTAGTAGTAATACTGTGATTACTCTGTATTGTTGGTTAAATTTCATTAAATCTGTTAATTAGATTTAATATGCATGCTATATATAAGTATGAGAGTGTTTCCGCATAGTAGCGTTGCCCGGCCGTGGGGTTGATGGTCAGGGATGTTACAATATGGTATCATAGCCAATAGTTTCAACGCTGAGCCTGGATGGGCCGGATAACTGGTCTTTGGACACAAGGTTTCGAGAGGAAATTGTGTCTGGAGGACTAATTTCGAACCTTAGATTGTGTCTGAGTGCCAAGGGATTACTTGGTCGTGTATGAAGCTCAGGAGGAGTAGCGGTAGAATAAAACTACAGCCGGCGTGGCATTTGACGAAAGAGAGAGAGAGAACTCAACACTTGGGGTGTTGGAGCCGTAGGATCTATTTGGAAAAATGAGAGTCCTCTACGACCGTCAGATCCGGAGAAGGTACAGGAAGGTTATCTTGGAAGCCTTTCGGAGTTCGACTATCGGGAGAAGTGGGGTGCGCTGAGGCATGAACTTCCGAAACCCGAAACTCCAAAACCCCGAGAAGATATACACTGTAGATCTCGGAAAAAGATCTCGACCGTTGGATTAAGAAGAAAAGTAGATGATAATTTCGGGAGATCGGTTGTCGGGAGAAGTGGGATGTGCGAACGCACAAACTCCAGAAGCCCGAAATCGCAAAATCTCGATGAGCCAAAGTAGTGGGTCATGTTGATGCCACTTTGATAGATGTGGACACATGGGATGAGTGCCACGTGCCAGTGGGCCCTGAAAGAAAAAGTAGACGCAGTGGGGCTGAATGTTGTCACCTAGGGTAACGTGGACCTTCTTAAGCACACCACGTGTCACCACCGCAGTTGGTAACAACTTTGTTGTGGGCCCGAAGGCTAGAAAGGTCGGAAGTTCGGAAGTCGGGAGTTGGAGAGGGAAGCGAGTGTGGGAGCCTCCAGAACCGAAATCCCAAACCTCCGAAGCCCGAAACTTTGAAATCCCGAACCTTCGAAACCCGAAACTCCGAAGTCTCGTTTAGAGAACCTTGGGATCTAGTGCCTGGTCACGACCATGGTTGTGTGGGTTGGGAAACTGACGAAAAAGGGCTATGGCCTGAGTTTCCTACAGAGCCGAGCAGAGCTCTAAAAATTAAGGAAAACTGAACATCTCCTTGAATCAAATTTGTTTATGAATGTTGTGGGATTTGTTAAGGAATAATGACCTAACAAATTTCGGTTGTCTGCACATTGTGTTTGCAGAATTTTAATGAGTGCCATAACCGATTAGAGTTGTCACTGAGGGAAAAGTGATGGGGAAAGCACATAATGCTTCCAATTCAGAGAATGAAGCTAAAGGGATGGATGTTCATTTGGGAGTCGAACGGACGAACTCCAATGGGCATGGAGAAGAGACATGGAAGGAAGGACATATGATGAAGATCATTGAAGGATTGCAAAAAGATGTCCAAACTCTTTGGGTAGATAGCAGAAAGCTCAAGAAAGCTCGAGAAAAACAAGGTGAATTCAACGTAAATTTGTTAAAGAGTTTGGAGAGAATAGAAAAGAAGTTGGGTAAGGAGAGTGACTTGAGCAGAACTAGGAGTCACCAGACCTGAAGGAAGAAGGTCAAGGAGTGTTGGTAGACACCATCATCACTCCCAAGGTCGCTCAAAGAGGAGGGAACACAGTAGTTCAAGCCCATCTCCAACTAGAAAGCATAGGAGATATGGAGTGGATGAAATGAAGGGCGAAATGAACAAGATTAAGCCTCCAACATTTGATGGAGAACATAAGAAGGAGGAATATGTTGAAACATGGTTGCTTGGCATGAGGAAATATTTCCATTTGCATAATTATTCCTCTCATGCAGAAGGAAGAATTGTGATGTATCAACTGAAAGGAAAATCATCCATGTGGTGGGATCAACTTGTGCAGGTGCAACACATTAGAGAGAAATATATCACTTGGAGAGAATTTGAGAGGTATTTTGAGAATAAATACTTGACTAAAAGATATTATGATAGAAAGATGAAAGAGTTCTTTGAACTCAAACTGGGCATCATGACCATTGATGAGTATGAATGAAGGTTTCTGGAATTGATAAAGTATGTTTCATTCGTCAAAGATAAGACTGTCAAGATCCAGAGGTATCTAAGTGGGTTGCCACCTTCCATTGGTGACAATATTCAGTATGATGATCCTAAAGACTATGGAAGAAACCATAAGGAGAGAAAAATGCTTATATGAGCAGCAATGAGAGAAGAATATTTTCAGGAAGGCTTGGGAAGACAAAAAGAAATTCCAAATGGATCAGAGGAAGAAGGGAACTAAGACACCCTTTTTCAAAAACAATACTCAAGGACAACCATCGTTTAGAGAGTCAAGAATGGCTGACATAGGGGAACAAAGGCCAAGGCAGACGCCCATTCAGTGTTGGGGCTGTCAAGGGAACCACAAGTACATAGATTGTCCCCACAAAAATGGCAAGGTGATAGTTGTCCATAATGTTCAGCAAGATGAAACGGTGGAGGACATGGGAAGCATAATGCCAAAGATCTACGCATCCCTGGACAACAAGCAAGCTGAAATTCAATCACATGATTGAATTGAAAGGTATGATCAATAACCATTCCTTCAATATTTTAATTGATTAAGGGGATATCCATAGTTATATAGATCCTAGAGTGGTGGAAAGTTTGCATTTGTCAAGAAGCAAACATGAAAAGTCTTGGTTAGTGCGGCTGGATACAAGAACCAAGAGAAAATTCATGGAGTTAGTTAAGTCATGTCCAGTGGACATGAATGGACTAAGCACAAAGGAAAAATTGAATGTTTTTCCTTTAGGTTCTTATGACTGTCTAATTGGGATGGATTGGTTGGACCAGTACCATGCCATCTTGGATTGTCGTAACAAGACATTCTCTTTCCTAGATGAGGAAGGGAATCGGAAAACAATCCAAGGAATTCCCATAACTGTTGCTATCAGAGAAATCTCAACAATGCGGTTGAAGAAGTGCTACAGAAAAGGCTGTCAATTATTTGCATCCCATGTGGAGGAAGAATATAGGGATGAAGTCCCAAAGATTGGAGATCATGCGGTACTAAAGGAGTTTAAAGATGTATTTTAGGAGGTACCCGGACTACCTCTGAAGAGAGATATTGATTTCTCTGTAAACTTGATGCCTAGATCATATCCAGTGTCGAAAGCTCCTTACAGAATGAGTACGTCAGAGCTGAAAGAGTTGCAATTATAGCTTGAAGAGCTTATGAATAAGTAGTACATACGCCCAAGTGTTTCACCTTGGAGTGCCCTGGTCCTGTTCGCGAAGAAGAAGGATGGGACGTTGAGATTGTGTATCGATTTCAGACAACTTAACAAAGTAACTGTAAAGAACAAATATCCTCTGTCGAAGATTGATGACCTCTTTGATCAGTTGAAGGATGCGAAGATATTTTCGAAGATAGACCTCAGGTCAGGATATCACCAGGTAAGGATAAAGGACGAAGACATCAACAAGACCTCCTTTAGAACAAGGTATGGTCATTACGAGTTCACAGTGGTGCCATTTGGATTTTCAAATGCACCTGTTGTTTTCATGTGTTTAATGAATGGTGTATTCAGGGACTATCTAGACAAGTTTGTCATAGTATTCCTGGATGACATTCTGGTGTATTCCAAGTCAGAGGAAGAGCATGAACAACATCCGAGGATGGTGTTGCAGGTGCTAAGAGAGAACCAATTGTATGTCAAGTTGAGAAAGTGCTTGTTTTATCAGGAGCAAATCCATTACTTGGGGCATATTATTTCAGAGGATGGGATAGTTGTAGATCCTAAGAAGATTGAGGCCATCAGAGAATGGTCAGCACCAAAGAACGTGACATAATTCAGATCCTTTATGGGTCTAGTTGGTTATTATAGAAGGTTTATCGCAGGTTTCTTGAGGATAGCTCACCCTATCACTTCCTTGTAAAGGAAGGAGAAAAAATTTCAATGGACAGAGGAATGTGAGAAAAGATTTCAGCGATTGAAGCAACTGTTAACCAGTGCTCCAATCTTGAGGATTGCAGATCCGAATGAAGACTTTGTGGTGTGCACAGATGCATGTAAAGAAGGACCGGGAGGAGTCCTCAGTCAGAATGGATTCGTGATTTGTTATGAATCCAAAAAGTTGAAAGAGCATGAAAGGAACTATGCCACTCATGATTTGGAGTTGGCAGCCATGGTGCACGCTCTAAAGAAATGGAGACACTACCTCATGGGAAGGAGGTTCGAACTGAGGACAACCCATAATGGTCTGAAGTATTTGTTTGATCATCCAACCTTGAACGTTAGACAGAGTAGGTGGTTAGAGTTTCTCTGTGAGTACGATTTTGATATCAAGCATATCAAAGGGA
This sequence comes from Picea engelmannii, assembly GCA_009831015.1. Taxonomy (NCBI): domain Eukaryota; kingdom Viridiplantae; phylum Streptophyta; class Pinopsida; order Pinales; family Pinaceae; genus Picea; species Picea engelmannii. The sequence continues at coordinate 163,886 of ML795736.1, read as the reverse complement.
TGAAGAATAAAGTGGTGGATGCACTCAGCAGGAGAGTACACAAATTACATGTTACAACCATTAGCATGTACCGAACTGATATTAAAAACAAAATTTTGGAGGCCACAAATACAGATTTGCAGTACAAGGATTTGGTAGAAAAACTACAAGGTAAGATGCCATAGAAAGTGGAGAATTATAAGTTGGAAACTCACAAAATACTTCTGTACAAGAACAAAATTTATGTACCTAATTTCCAGGACTTGAAACTTATGATTTTGCATGAAATGCATAATGTGCCTTATGCAGGGCACCCTAGATATTAGAAAATTGTGGCAGCAGTCAAGAGCCATTACTTTTGGCCAGGTATGAAGAAAGAGATTGTTGAATACATCGCCATATGTATGGAGTGCCAGAAGGTTAAAGCTGAGCATAGGCACCCAACAGGGTTGCTGCAACCTTTACCCATTCCTGAATGGAAATGGGAGGTAGTGACAATGGATTTCATCATGGGATTGCCCAGAACAGGAAAGCAACATGATTCAATCATGGTGGTGGTGGACAAGCTTACATAAGCTGTCCATTTTATTCCACTAAAGAATACTCACAAGGCAGCGGATGTTGCTGATATTTTTATGAGGGAAGTAGCACGATTGCACGGTATTGCCAAGACAATTGTGTTTTACAGAGACTCGAAATTTACTTTAAATTTATGGAAAGGGTTATTCAAGGGGTTCGGAACGAATCTGAACTTCAGTACAACTTATCATCTTAAGTCTGATGGACAGACAGAGAGGGTGAACAGAGTAATAGAAGACACGCTAAGGATGTATGTGATGGACAAACCATTGAAATGGGAAGACTACATGCACTTGGTAGAATTCGCCTACAATAATGGGTATCGGGCATCATTGAAGATGAGCCCATTTGAAGCACTTTATGGAAGAAAGTGAAATACTCCAGTGAGCTGGGATAATCCAACTGACAAGGCAGTAATTGGGTCAGATTTGTTCAAGGAAATGGAAGAACAAATGCTAAAAATTAGGCAGAATTTGAAAGCAACCCAAGACAGGTAGAAAATTTATGCCGATAAAAATAGAACCCACAGAGAGTTTAAAGTGGGAGAGCATGTTTTCCTGAAAGTAAAAGCCAATAAAATTTCCCCGAAGCTGGGAAACTGGGCCAAGTTGGAAGCCAGATTTTGTGGGCCATTTGAAATCCTAGAAAGGATTGGGCCAGTTGCATATATGCTTGCATTACCTGCATCCATGACTGTACATAATGTGTTTCGTGTTTCATTGCTTAAGAAATATATATCTTATGATAATCATGTAATTGATTGGAATGTGATTCAGGTGGAGCAAGAAGGTGTCCTACAAGTGCATCATGTGCGCATATTGGACCGGAAAGGAAAACAACTCTGGAATCGAGCCATAGGGCTTGTAAAGGTCCAGTGGACCTAGTATGGTCCTGAGGACACGACATGGGAGTATGAGGATGTTATGTGGGCAGAATACCCGCATCTTTTTTAAGATTTTGAAAATCTTGTTGATGTTGTGTGAAATTTGCACTGAGGACAGTGCAAAAATAAGGGGAGGGGATTGTAATATCCCCAAGGACGAGCCCTATTGTAATCATGTTTTGTAGGCTGGTGAGTCGGGTATTGATAATATGGTAGGCTTATGTGTTTATTAGGCCAAAGAGCCTAAGTGTTAAAGGCCAAGAGCCTATTTTTGTATATGTAATATGCAAAAAATTAATAAAGATTAAACATTGTTGCGTGTAGACCGACCATGAAGAAAGAGTGATGGGAGACTAAGCTTCCATAAGGTGGGTAAAGGAAAGGGGCCTGAAAGGTTGGAAATAGGGGCAAAGCCTAGGGACTTAAGTCCTTGAGAATAATATTCTATTATTATTCTAAAGATGTATGACAAAACATGTTTTTATCCTAAGTCCTGGGAGAGGTAACACATGCAACTCCAAGTGTGCAAAAGGGAATGCATGTAGCTCCAGGAAGACAAGTGTCAACCTAGGCGCATGTGGTTAAAATATGAAATGTCAGCTGAGTTGGGGATTGGTCCTCATTCTTGCATCCGTCTGTCTGAACTAGGTTTCTATGCGTCTGATCTCTGCATTGATTCCTTGTCACGCAGCTCTGAAACCAATGTTACCTGAATTGTGTTGTGTATTAGTGGTCTGTTGTCGTTTTCTATTGTCTAGATTGCTTGAGTCTGTGTTCGACCTCTGCGTGGATTGAGCTGTGTCACCTGTGTATCCTGTGATCCCATCCTATCCTCTCTTACAGAGTCGAGTCCGTACCCGAACTGGCTTTGGGTTGCTACCTTCGGTGTTTCCTAAGTGGAATTGACCAGTAATTGTTGTTGTTATCCTGAACTTGCGGGAATTGAGTCGAAAACTGGTTGAAGAACCGGGTTGTTAGGCCCATGGTAGAAGAGGCAGTTTTTTAGGCATGTGAGTAGCCCTCTCTAGGTGAGAGAGTTTGATGGGAAGTGATTTTCTCCCAGAGTGAGTCCAACACCAGCTACGGATCTCTGAGAATTCCTGATCCGACCTGTTGTCAGGACCAAAGAGGGAGGTGAAGCATCTATGGACTGTGCTTGTGAAGGTGTATACTTGCAGGTGGAACAAGCATGTGGGGAATGAGAGTCTGTGAGTAGTGAGCGTAAGAAGGCTCGTAGAGAGAATCCTTCCGGATGCTCTGTGCAATTTTCCTGTAACCTCAGCCTAGTTTAGGATTTCCTTGCCCTAGGTGGAGCTTGGTCCCAACTCGGGGGTGACCCACTACTGAGCGTGATGAGTAACATGGTCTAAGGCTAGGAGGTTCGTGGAAGGTCTGCACGTGGTTGGTGGAGCTACTACAGTTTCAAAGATACGTTTATGCATGTGTTTAATTTCAATTAAAATGCATGTTTATGATGCTTGCAATATTATCATGTATTCCGTTGCAATGATATTTACTGTTAATTCCATTATTTCTGTATACTAGCAGTAATACTGTGATTACTCTGTATTGTTGGTTAAATTTCATTAAATCTGTTAATTATATTTGATATGCATGTTATATATAAGTATGAGAGTGTTTCCTCATAGTAGCATTGCCCGACCGTGGGGTTGATGGCCAGGGACGTTACATATGGTGAGTCATGTTTGCAGCATGAAATTCAGTTTAGGACATTTAGAGGTATTGGCCTTGGCAACCACTTGCATTCCCCTTTTGAATTGTTGTGAAGCCGCAAGGTAGATCATTGCTAAGAGGAACACAATGGAGCCTTGGGCACCTTAGAAAAAGGTTCTTTGGAAAATTCATAAAGTAACAGATGAAGGTTTAGAAGACAAAGTGGCCTTCATTCAATAGTCATCTTTCTATAAAGACAGAGCAATTGAAAACAAAGTTTGGTGCAAAGGTGGTCCTTTTGCATCTACAAAATTTCGGGGCAGGTCAGGATCTTTGGCAAGTCGGGGTTGTGACTTGGGCGTAGAAAGGTGAATTCCATTAAGAAGTGCATGGTGGGATCCAAGCAGTGGCATTTTAGTTTGGCAACATGGGACAAGAACTTTCATGAGGAAAACATGAATTCAAATTATTCACTTGACTTGTCTAAATCATGAACAACATTTTGAAAAGATTAAGGAAGTCACCCACAAATGTGTAAGACCGAACAATGATCTTCCAAGAATGGTATAATTTCTTGGAGGTTTGAACGACAACACCTTTAAGTAGCAGAGGATGTAAGTTCCATGTCTTGTAGTAGGCATTAGGCACCCCTCCACGACTGCTTTGGCGGTTTCGATGAGCATGCAATGGATGCAAAAAAACAAGATGTATGTTCATTGGCACTATCCTTAGATGACCTCGGAAGAAAAGGGGCATGCACACGACAGACGAAGAGGGCGACCACTGGGCTAGACGAGGCATGTTGAACAAAGTTGTGACTAAAGGAGTTGATTGCGACCAATAGCGACCAATAGCGACCAAGGAAGTTGGGTGATTGGATAGTTTCCCAAGTTAAGGGGCGCTTGTCCACCTTTTTCCCTTCTTTGTGGAACGATTATAGTGGATGGACCAAGTTGTTGGTTTGGGTCCACTTAGGCACTGGAGGGTGTGCGGGTGGCCATGAGTTGTGGTGTCGGTTAGAGGCTTCGACAAGTATAAAATAAGGGCACAAGCCAATATGCAAACCATCCAAGCAGAGAGATAAGTATAAGGAAAAACAACCCTGCGATCGAAGATTTGTTGCACCAGTTGAGGAGAGGAAAGGCGAAGACCTGCAGAAGGCGGGCTTGCAGGGTGCTTCAGGATTGTAGGCAACAATGAAACATTTGGGCGGTTCTACCCTAGTTGATTGTTGTAAGAGGAGTTGCAATGCTTTGTACTCTGTTATTATTTTGTGATAAAAAATTAAGGTACCTGACTTGGGTGCTTACCTATTTGTGTTGTTGTGGTGTGTTTCGCACTTGTGATGTTCACTAGTTAAATATTTGGCTAAGTATCGAAAACACTTTTTGGCATATTTTTTAAGGTCTTTGGGTGGATTGACGCTTGTAGTCTAAAGTAGAGATATGGGTGGCATTTAGACGAGGAGTAGTCTTCTTTCCAGTATTCATAGTTGGGTCAAGCCTCTATGACAACCATAAGGCAGTGTCAGACGTTCACCAAGGTGTTGGGACTGAACGTCTCCGGTAGGGGAGAAACCTTGGGGTTGTGACACTAGTACTCTAAGGAATCTTTTGATTTTCTACAAAACACTAATCTTGATAGCTAAATTTTCAAATTATTGATTCGTTGGGAATATGAACATTACTTGAACTAAAGAGTATAAATTGACATCAATGGTACTCAAACTTGTACTGGCATCTACACTTACTTCCAATATTTAAATTTTGTGTGATAGAAGAGTATTAGTCAATATTATATATAACAATTACATATTATATTAGTCAATATTATACTTAAACAATTCTTCTATCATGAACTTCATCTAGAACAGATCCTCTAGTCATGGACTTAGTTGATTTCTGACTCCTTTTTGGAGAGGGTCTAAAAGTTAAGTGCCCTATCATTCTTATGTTAATCCTCTACCTACACCTTGAAATTCCCTCGTGTTAAAATAGTTAACATCATAGTATAAAAAAAACTCAATGTGCAGTTTGCATAGGAAATATAAGGAACCTCCTTGTTAATATTGGAAGATTTTTCATAAACCATAAACCATCTTTGCATCCAATGATGACAAAGTGGTTGAAATATGCACGGATACATTCAAAAGTGTTTCTTTTCAACTAGAGGTTGTTGATTAAGTTTAAGGTTTATAAGCAATAATATGCATACATTCAAGCCCTATAATTAGTCAAATCGCTCAATTGGCCAAGTGTGTAACCAACAAATGCAATAATGGTCTCCAATTATTTATATATATATATATATTCAAGCCCTATAATTAGTCCAATCGCTCAATTGGCCAAGTGTGTAGCCAACAAATGCAATAATGGTCTCCAATTTTATATATATATATATATATATATATATATATATATGCTCTCCACCCCTTCTAAATTCGTGAATTAGATGTCTCAAACAAGTGAGGTCATTTTTAATATCTATGTTTGGATCAAGAGGTGGTGGGGCATGTGTGGGATTTGGATTTTGATTAATGACGTTTATTTAGCATTCATGTTAAGAGAATTATGGGTATTTAGTTGTATTAATTTTTTTTTAAATGATGAATGAAATTAAATGTTTTATGAATTAATTAAAACATATGTTAATTAAAACAAAAAATTGATTGTACACTAAATGGAAGAGTATAGGTCAATGACATGTCACGAATGAATAATAGTGAGTCTCACATTGCTACCTGGTCAATTGAATTAACTCCTAATAACCTCTTGATAAAAAATACTTGAATGATATTTTGGTTTTGTGAAATGTGATAAAATTGTACCCATTAATTTTAAAAATTATCTAAACAAAAAATGTGTGCATTATTAAATGGGCATGCATCATGAAACGCACCAGCCTTACAAAATATGCACACATTGAAATGTTCATAGATTTGTTGAGTCGCCAAACTAGTGTTGGCACGCGAAACATGCACTCATTTAACACTTTGACGACCCCACAAAACACCAACGCTTATTTTTGAGAATGTGCGTGGGCTTTATAAGAAAGTATTATCAAATATCTCATTGTCAATTTTGAGGGTACCAACTTTGTGCATCGTTCCCCTTACATGCATAGTATTCTTATTTTCCCATGAAGGTTTTTTTTTTTTGGGAAACTTAAAGTGACATAAATATATTCTGGGATAATTATTTCTCTGAGTTTATTTGGTGATTTGTGGGTGGCATGATGAATAAACCTTGCATTTTTCCTTATGATTGATTTTATGCATTGTATGTACAAAATATGTTGGATTGTGGAATTTAAGCTATTTTTTTTTAATGTTTTTAGCTCGAAGGTTCTAGCAAACTCACTAGTCAAGTGTAGTCCAAGTTTTAGAATTCAGGTCTGAATCCCTAAGTATAATTTTGACTTTTATTATGTGTGCATAATTTTATGGCAATAGCTCTAGGTTCTAATTAAACTTAATGTAAAACTAATCTTTATATGATATGCAACTTCCTTTTTGTGGCTAAGGATTGGGGTCATAATTGATCAATGTTTTGGGTACTTGGGAGAATTCCAAGTAACATGTAAAATTGTACTTGATTTTGTATATAACATATGGAATTCTACTTGTGGGTACTTGAGAGTAGTCCATGTTACATTGATATCATGTCAAATAAAATCTTATATCTTTATGAGTAGTCCAAGTTACCTTCTTGGTGATTCTTTTGATTAAGCTACTAGCATAACTCAAAGGAGGATTTCATTACTTATTCTTGTTTTGTGCGGACTCCTCTTACTCTAGATTAATTTAACTATTTTTGTCATGGTTATATTGATTATTGGCTCTTTAGTCTATGGAAATGGACAATGGTTTACTACCTTCACTGACTAAGTAGGTTACTAGTCTATAAATATTATTAATGGACTTGAGGAGGCATCCCCTATATTTTAAATTAAACTTGTTGATTTGCTCTATGGGTTGAATGCTTAACTATTGGTTCTAGTTGGAATGGCATTGTGGTGAAGACATTCTATTTGGTTGTTAGTTTCATTAGAAAACCCAACTTTGTTTTTTGGAAAACTAGTGGAATTTTCCTGGTCAAGTCAATGCAACATGCAGGTTATCGAAAGAAAGCTCCTATCACAAGGGTAATCTCGCATCTTGAGCTATACAATTGGGTGGAGATGGTGCTACATCATCATGGTCACCCAATGGTTGCAACGTTTTTGGTGCACTTTACTCATGCCTTACTCTTGTAATTTTCAATTATAAATTTTAGTTGAATTTACTCGATTATCTACACGTGGCATTATGGTCATGAAGTATTTCCCTCCCTAATTGAATAAGGAAAACATGGTGTTTGCATATATATCCATACAACTCAATGGATTCATATTTACATATATATTGCTATACTTAGGTGCAATCTTAGATCCCAACTTAATCTCATAATTCAAAGTGTAGAACCCAACTTGTGTAATTTATAAGCAAATTCCTTTGTCATAGATAACATAATTCCAATATGGTGTTGTTGCTTGCTTTTTTATCATGATTAGAATGTTAATTGTGATTTGATCACCATTACTCTTGCACTCAAAGACATATCTATTAGTAGATTTACATTTTAGTCTTATAGACAAACACCCATATTGTTGGTTCAATTATACGTTTGATAAGGTTGCTCAATCACATATAACCATTTGCCTTGTTTCATACATACTAGTTGTAACGTCCATGTCTTATAGTAGGCATTGAGCACCCCTGAACGACTGCTTCAACGATTCAGACGAGTGTGTGATGTATGCAAACCGACGAGTTGCATATTCATCAGCAATATCCTTGGACGACCTTCGCAGAAACATTGTGCATGCACAACATATGAAGGGGGCGATCACTGGGTTAGAAGAGGCGTGTTGAATAGAGTTGCAACCAAGGGAGTTAGCTGCGACCAAGAGAGATCAAGGAATTTGGGCATTTGGGCGGTTTCCCAAGTTAAGGGGGGCACGTCCACATTTTTCCCTTCTTCATGGAATGGTTGAAACTGATGGACCAAGTTGTTCGTTTAGGTCCACTTAGGCAATGGAGGGTGTGCGGGAAGTCGTGAGTTGTGAAGTCAGTTAGAGGCTCGGTAAGTATAAAAGAAGGGCACGACCTAGTACACAAACCATCTAAGAGGAGAGCTACGTAAAAGGGAAAGAGACTCTGCAATTGAAGAGTTGTTGCAACAGTTGAGGAGAGGAAAGACTAAGACCTGCAAGAGGCAAGCTCGCGGGGTGCTTCACAGTTGTAGGAAACAAGGAAACATCTAAGCGCTTGTAACCTAGTTGATTGTTGTAAGAGGAGTTGTGGTGGTCAAGATTCCTCTCATTGTACTATGTTATTCTTCTTTAATAAAAAATTAAGGCACTTGATCTAGTTTCTTGTGTACTTGTGTTGTTGTGGTGTGTTTCTTACTTGCAATGTTCACTAGTTAAATATTTGGCTAAATATTGAAAACACTCTTTGGCATATTTGTTAAGGTATTTCAGTGGCTTAACACTTGTAGTCTAAAGCATAGATATGGGCAACCTTTAGATGAGGAGGTGTATTATACTTGCTAGTAGTCATAGGAGGGCCAAGCCCCTGCGACGACCACAAGGCAGTGCCATGTGATCACCAAGGTGTCAGGACAGAATGACTCGGGTAGCGGTGAAACCTTGGGGTTGTGCAAGTTGGTATCAAAGCACACACATTGGCCTTCACCAATTTTTCTAAAGGAAACGTTGGTTGTGAAGTCCTTGAGTCAGTTGGGTGCTCTTCACTTTGGCTTGGTTCAAGCTGGGGGAGGTTGCAGAGAGTGTCCTGGAGACAGTTGACAGAGACATATAGATGCCTTGTAAAATTGGCACCCAGGACTGTTCAATCCACAGAGAAGTGAGTTCTTCCGTAGTAATTTCATAGTTGTTGAACTAAAGTGGTGGTCACTCAGATAAAGTGAAGTTCGCAAAATCCCTCATAGCAGACTCAGAAGCTGAGATTTCCTTGCATCAAGAAGACAATGATGGAGGGTCAATCCCTAAAATGCTAAGTATGAATAATAGGGTCACTAGCTTGGAGAAGTTTGTCAAGGAGATGATGACCTCATTATGCGAACATGAGAAGAGGACAACCTCTTTGGAGGAAGAGGCAAACCACATGTGTCTCGATTTTAATAAAGCTATGAAGGAGTGCCAAGAAATGACAGACCTAATGTCCACTTCATTGGGCCATGACATTGAGAGGAGATTGAAGACGATGGAGGATTTGTTGCAGGCTATTGCAACGCAATTCAAAGACCAATACAACACCATATACATGCTAAAACAGAGTATTTCCAGTGGGAGTGATTCGGCGGGTCCTGTGTGCATCAAGATAAAGGAGCCAAAACCATATAACGACACTTGCGACAACAAGATGTTTAGTAACTTATGTTGGGATGTTGAGCAATACCTTGAGAAAATGAATGGAATTTCAAATGAGACCAAGGTGAAGGAAACAACAATGTTCTTTAAGGGTACTGTGAAGCTTTGGATGAAGATGAAAGAATCCGTGAAGACTCGGTTTGGACCTGGAGACCAAACTTGGATTGCAAAAGATGAGTTGATGAATCTCAGCCATGTGGGTAGGATCCAAGAATACATCAAGACATTTGTCAGTCTCATGTTGGAGATCAAGGAGCTGACTGCCAAAGATCGGTTGTTCCATTTTATTAAGGGTTTGCAACCCTAGGAGCAAAGTGAGCCACGACACCAAAACGTGCAAATCCTTGTTGCAACCATCACTGCAAGAGACAAACTACTCAAATTCAATACTAAGTCTAGACGAATTCAAGAGGAAAATGGAGGCACTACAGTACAAAAGCGGTCGAGAAAGTTCATGAAGAAAGGAAAATGGAAGACATCTACGAAATTTAACAAGGCAGCTAGATGTGTCCAAAGAAAACACCGAAGGTAAGTTAGTTGTATGTTGGATTTGTGATAAAGAACATTACATTAGAAATTTTCCATTGAAGAGGCAACAAAAGTTGAATGTTGTGGAGAAGTAACCAAAGAAACCTTCAGTGGGTGTCTTGCAAACCTTGAACATAGTAGCGGAAGAGGCAAACCAAGAGCACAACTTCACAACACTCATCTATGTTCAGACTGAGTTGAAGAATCAGAAAACACTTGCGATGTTCAACAATGATGCCACACATAATTTCATGAAGGAAGAAGTTGCCTCAAAGCTCAGATTGTATCTTGAGCAAGTCAAATCCTCCTTCAAAGCGGTAAAATTTGGAATTGGAGAGAGTGGTCGGCCTTGCGGACGGGATCACCATGAAGCTTGGTGAGTGGAGTGGTGATGTTAACTTCACATTGGTGCCCATGGACGATTTTGAGATTGTTCTGGGGCAATATTTCTTGAGGATGATGCAGGCATAATCGATGTCTCACTTGGACAATTTGGTAATCTTCGTAGACCAAAAGAAACTTATCATTCTGACGGTGAGGAGGAAATTTGGAATAGTCACGAATATGACTGCCTTGACTGTGATGACAACAACACATCAAGGATCTATAGCACCTTGCAACGAAAAGATTGAATATTTTGGGCATGAAGAGAACCAACAAGAATTTCACCTTGATCATTGGTAGACAATGGGATAGTGAAAGCATTGGAAGGAAGGTTCAATGGGTTGGTGGCCTTGGTGACCGCAACTGCGGAAGCAATGGACATAATTTCCATCATTTGGGCGAACGAGTATTCCATTCAAAAACCAAATGAGGACATGAAATATTTAGACTGCAACATGGGTAGACTGGCGACGAGTTGCGCGAAGGCAACATCAGACTATTGGGACGCGATAATCTTGATGACCTTGGTACTTAGTAGCCAAGGAAGAAGTCATGCAATCCTTGGGTGCACTTGGATAGGAAAATTGGCAAGAAGATTAGGAGGTAGAGAGCTTGTTAGTTGAGGGAAACAGTGCAATCGACATGAACGTTCCTTTGCTAATGCACTTAACCAAGAGGTATGGTGATTCATGTTTGGAGCATGAAATTCAATTTAGGACATCTGGAGGCAGTGGCCTTGGCATCCACTCACATTCCCCTTTTGAATTGTTGTGAAGTTGTAAGGCAACTCACTCCCTAGAGGAACACAATGGAGCCTTGGGTGCCTTGGAGAAATGTGTTTTAGAAAATTCATTAAGTAACATATGATGGTTTAGAAGACAAAGTGACCTTCATTTAGTATTCATATTTCTATAAATACAGAGCAACTGAAAACGAAGTTTGGTGCAAAGGTGGCAGTTTTGCATCTGCAGAATTTCGGGGCAGGTTGGGATCTTTGGCAAGTCAGGGTTGTGACTTGGGCATAGAAAGTTGAATTCCATGATGAATTACATGGTGGGATCCAAGCAATGACATTTTAGTTTGGCAACATGGGAGAGGCACTTTCATGAGGAAAACATGAAGTCAAATTGGCTACTTAACTTGTCTAAATCATGAATAACATTGTGAAAAGATTGAGGAAGTCACCCACAAACATGTAAGTCTGAACAACGATCTTCCAAGGATGGTAGAAGTTCTTGGAGAGTGGAAAGACAACACCTTTAAGTGGTTGAGTATGTAACGTCCATGTCTTCTAGTAGACATCGGGCACCCTTACACGACTACTTCAGTGGTTCTGATGAGCATGCAATGGATGCAAAACAACAAGGTTTATGTTCGTTAGCACTATCCTTAGATGACCATGGCAGAAAAGGGGCATGCACATGACAGACAGAGAGGGCGACCACTAGGCTAGACGAGGCATGTCGAACAAAGTTGTGATCAAAGGACTTGATTGTGACCAATAACGACCAAGGAAGTTGGGCGATTGGATAGTTTCCCAAGTTAAGGGGCGCTCATCCACCCTTTTCCCTTCTTTGTGGAACGATTGCAGTGGATGGACCAAGTCGTTGGTTTGGGTCCACTTAGGCACTGGAGGGTGTGTGGGTGGCCATGAGTTGCGGTGTCGGTTAGAGGCTTCGAAAAGAATAAAAGAAGGGCACAAGCCAATATGCAAACCATCCAAGTAGAGAGCTAAGTACAAGGGAAAACAACCCAGTGGTTAAAGAGTTTTTGCGCTAGCTAAGGAGAGGAAAGATGAAGACCTGGAAGATTGTTGTAAGAGGAGTTGCAATGATTGTCGATCTCCCCCTCATTGTACTCTGTTATTATTTTGTGATAAAAACTTAAGGCACCTGACTTGGGTGCCTACCTACTTGTGTTATTGTGGTGTGTTTCTTACTTGTGATGTTCACTAGTTAAATATTTGGCTAAGTATTGAAAACACTATTTTTCATAGTTGTTAAGGTCATTGGGTGGATTAACGCTTGCAGTCTAAAGCAGAGATATGAGCAACCTTTAGACGAGGAGTAGTCTTCTTTCCAGTAGTCGTAGGTGGGCCAAGCCCCTATGATGACCAGAAGGCAATGACGGGCGATCACCAACGTGTTGGGACTGAACGTCTCAGATAGGGGAGAAACCTTGGGGTTGTGACCAGGGGTGATTTTAAGAACCCCCCCTAAATTTATATGTGTAATAAATGGGCGAATCCCCATGATACATAGGAAAAATTGAGGGCTATTTTATCAATAATATAAAATGTATATATAATTTTTTGGCGAATATTTTAGT
>ML795736.1:128624-150996 GCA_009831015.1 Picea engelmannii | reverse complement strand
CACGATTTTTACCTTAAAATAAATTATGGGCTAATAAAATAAGTTTAAAAAAATCACTCTAATACAAAAAAATCGTCCAATAAAAAATTAGAGGCCCCTTAATTTCGCCCATGGGCGAAATTTCGCCCCTAAAATCATCTATGGTTGTGACACTAGTATGCTAAGGAATCTTTTGATTTGCTACAAAACACTAATATTGATAGCTAACTTTTTATATTATTGATTGGTTGGGAATATGAACATTACTTGAACTAAAGAGTATAAATTGACATCAATGGTACTCGAACTTGTATTGGCATCTACACTTACTTCCAATATTTAAATTTTGTGTGATAGACGAGTATTAGTCAATATTATATATAACAATTACATAACAAATCCTTGTAGCAACTTTGAGAAATTAAGTCAAAATGTCTAAGTTGATTTTATGGGAAAGGAATTTAGAAGTCAAATGTTTAGGCCCTTATCGTTGGTTTGTCCATAAAATTGAGTCTAGGCAAGGTATTGTGGGACATAGTGGCTATGCCACTAGATTAATACGAGTTATGTGAGAGAGTTGCAAAATGACCAAGGAAACCTAGTGTTTGCATTGAAAGGATTATTCAATGAATTTAAAAACCTACAAAGCAATTTGATACCTATCTTATGCCCCCTTGAACAACTAACTTATAATTACACTTAAAAGAGCCTGATTACTAATAGGTAAATAAGAAGTTGCACTAAGGGTCTAATTTTCCTCTTGTGATTAACTTTGATAGATAAACTATGATAAAGGACAACCTAGTTGATAATTGAAGTCACATAAATATAAGCCAACTTGGCGTTGAGTTATATGACCACGTGTATAAACATTAAATAACTTTATTTTTTTCAAAGTCATGAAATTTAGGTGGTGTAAGAGAGCACCACATGTTGGTATGAAATTTCAAGTTGAAAATTTTTATCCTTAAGGTAAATAACTTAAAAATTTGTTGTATTTTCATTGGGAAATGTAGTTGAACTATCAATAACACCCTTTACCTTTGAACCCTAAAAGGACATCTTAAAACAAGCACATTTAGTGAGACACCATGGTTAGGATGACAAGCAAGGGTAATGATAGCACTGGTGATAAGGACATGGAAGAAAAAAATGTAGGGAATGACCTTGTAATAAAAATGCTAATAAACATCCTAGTCAATGTGAGACCAAAAGAGGGTTAATGGTAAACTGCGATTTGGTTTGCATGCTCGATTGAATGACACATGAGCATGATGATGAGGAGTGTTGTTGTAAAGAGAATATATGTTTCTTGATGTTGTAGGAGGATCCAATTTTAGATTGGTAATGAATGTCGCGTGTTGAGTCTATTATATCTTCTTAAATATTCAATAGCAGTAGTTTTACCAGAGTATTTTTATCTTCTTTTAACATTCAATAACCATATACTAAAAAGATAAGCAAGATCTAGAAGCAGATAGACAAGCACAAGAAGACACAAAGATTTATCATGGGAAAACCCCAAACTCGAGGAAAACCCAACCAACTTTTCTTAGAGAGAATCTTTATGATAGTACAACCATGAACAAATTCTTATTCACAAGAGAAAAACCAACAACAATGAAGAAACCATAACAAACACTTATCTCTTCTTCTTGTCAAACCCTAGCGAGGGTAGACAATTGAGCAACGCCACACAACCTTAGCGCAACTCTTCTAGAGGTAGCACACAAGATAAGTCACCAAGAACAAGATAGTGCACCATAGAACTGGCACAACTGGCAACTGCAACTACAACTGGCACAAGACAACTAGGCAATGCGCACTAGAAGATGTTGAAATATTGTAACTGCAAAGAATATTCTATTTATTAATCCCCTTTTACGGATTGGTCAAACCTTAATTGTAATAGGCTAAATAAGAAGTCGGCCCCCAGATTAATTAAAGGTGGTTCTAACCACCCAGAATGAGAAGTTGGCCCTCGGATTAATTAAAGGTGGTTCTAACCACCTAGAATGAGAAGTCGGCCCTGCTAGTGAAAAGACACCTCAGTTCAGTGCCTACCAGATTGTATAAATAAGAGAGGTCAGCACCTCATTTGGACACACACTCACTTGTTCATCAGAGCGCAAGTTCGAAGCTACAGTTGGAGAAGAAGAAAGAGAGAGAGAGGCACATTCTTGGGAGAGGAATTTTTGTATTGTTTGAGTTATCTCTTGCCATTGTATTGGCTATCTTTATTAAGGAAGTTTTTGTTGGGTTTTCTCCCCCATGAGGGTTTCTCGGGATAAATGATGTGTCTCTTGTGATTGTGTATTTCTTAGTGATCCTATATATGCTATGGTTATCTAGTGAATTGAAAAGAAAACCTAATAATAGCTTAAACCTTAACATGGTATCAAAGGTAAGCTGAAGAGAGCATCTTTCACAAGAAGAAGAAAAACGTCATTGTTGTCGTACATGCAAATTAAGGCTTTTTATTGAAGAAGCATTTCAGCCCCAAAGCCATCTAGAAAAGTGTGCCCTTCCTCAAGGAACACTTTGGCATCATCAGTGCACCTTTTCAGTGGCTAGATATCCCGGAAAGTGAAACCCTAGTTTTCACCAGGTACCAGAAGTACCAGAAAACCAGACGCACTAGTCCAAGAATCCGCTGATCAAGTTTGAAGGGGTAAAAGTTGGATTTTCTGAAACCTAACCACACCAGGCTACTTGTCTCAGCCAAGCGCACCTCTTGGTAAGTTCAAAATTCAATTTTGAGCATTTTCATTTTTTTGTCATTTTCCTAGCTCCAGGTAAAAGATGTCTGGAAGCACTAAGCTTGTTCACAAGGTAGAAGGTGTGGAAATTTTTTGTGCCTAGAAGTATAAGATTGGACTCATTCTTGAAGAAAATGACCTAGCAAGATTCGTTAAAGAAGAGGTACCAAAACCCGTCGATGTTGCAGATAAAGAAAAACACCAAAAGGACACAATTAGGGCAAAAAGAATCATTGCAGATTCTATCAAATATCACTTGATTCCTCAAGTGTCTTCAAAGAAAACTCCAAAAGAAATGTTTGATGCCCTAACCAGATTATATGAAGGAAAGAACATAAATCAGAAGATGAATCTAAAAACTGAACTCAAAAATACAAGGATGCAGACAGGAGAATCGATACAGGAATATTTCTCCAGAATATCAGAATTCAAAGAACAACTAGAATCAATTGGAGATACTATAGACAAAGACGAACTCATAATGATGGCACTTAATGGTCTCACAAGACCTTGGGATGCATTCATCCAAACTATTTGCACCAGAACGGAGAAACTAAAATTTGACAGACTTTAGGAAGAATGTATTCAAGAAGACTCAAGAGTAGCTAACCGAGAAGCTTTACTATCAAGAGATGAAGATCAAGCCCTAGCTACTCACACTAAAGGAGTAATAAATAAGTCTTATTTCCAAAACGAAAGTCATAAAGAGTGTTGAAAAATCAACAAGAAACATGTGTCTAATTTACTTTTCCCTTAAATAAATTGGACAATAAATATTAATCTATTATCTCATAATTACTTGAAATAATTAACTGAAATGGAAAATCAGTTAATTATAGGAAATTCGAGTTCAAAGGTTGACTGGTAAGACATGGAGGTGACTTGAAGTTGCAACAGAGTTATAAGTGTAGTTATGAGAGTTGTGAAGTAGTTTAACTCAATTAAGTGAGTTAAGCCCAGTTGTGCTAGTTGTAACTCAACTTACACTAGTGAGAGTTCAGTGAATTAATTATTAATTAATCCACAATCAGTGAACTCACATGCAACTGAAGATTCGCCACGGTTAACTACATGCATGTCAGATCCAATGGAGACCTAGTTGAGATAACAAGTGAAAGGGACAGTTTGGCTATCAGTTGTGATTTGAGTGAAGTGCACTCATGCAATCACACATGTAGTGGATATGCTTATGAGCATGTGCAAACTAGGAAATTGAATTCATATTGTGAGAATTCTAATTGTAGAGATTGTGCAGAGGAGGCAAGTTGTTTGGAAACATAAATTGGCACATGTATTTGTTGAGTTTTGTATGACAATGTGAGACGATTGTATTGTACTGAGAACTCTTGGATTAGAGTTTTGTATGAGATTGTTTCATGATCCATGATATACATAATATATGATAGTGGGGTTTTTAGCTTTATGCTTTCTCGGAAAAACTTTTGTGTTATGTGTTCTTGATCGCAAAGCCAGCTTGGGCAAGGGAACTCATTCAAGATGGAGAAAAGTATGGTGTCCCCGAAGGAACCACGAGACAAGTAAAGAGACCTAAGCCATTCTCCAGTTATATGGCTTTGATATGCGATCTCTTAGAGAAGGAGCCTGCATGCCTTGAAGAAGCCATTCAGAAGAAAGAATGGGCAGATGCCATGACAGAAGAATACCAATCCATTATAAAGAATGATGTATGGGAAATAGTTCCCAGACTGAAGAGCAAGGATGTGGTATCTTCCAAATGGCTCTTCAAAATAAAACATGTTGTTGATGGAAGTATTGAGAAGTATAAAGCAAGGTTTTTCGCTCGTGGATTTTCTCAAAAGGAAGGCATTGACTATGAAGAGACATTTTCTCCTGTAGCTAGATACACTTCGATCAGAACCATCATAGCCCTTGCAGCTAAGATGAAGTGGAAGTTACACCAGATGGACGTAAAGACAACTTTCTTAAATGGTGTCATTGAAGAAGAAGTGTATATAGAACAACCTCAAGGATTTGAAGTTGAAGACATGAAGACTCATGTCTGCAAATTGAAGAAGGCTCTGTACAGATTGAAGCAAGCTCCTAGAGCTTGGTATGGAAGGATAAACAATTTTCTGACGAACTTGGGCTTTACCAAGAGTAAAGTTGATTCTAACCTCTACTTCAAGGTTATGAATGATGAGCCTGTTATACTGTTGTTGTATGTGGATGACTTATTCTTAACTGGAGAAGTAAAGATCATCACTGAATGTAAGAAGAAGCTCGGTGCAGAATTTGAGATGAAAGACCTTGGCCTAATGCACTATTTCTTAGGTCTTGAGGTATGGTAGAATCCAGAGAGGATCTTCATTAACCAAGGGAAGTATGCAGTTGAAATCTTGAAGAGATTTAATATGTTGGAGTGCAAGTCCATGAATACACCCATGGAAACAAAGTTAAAGCTCTTGGTCGACACTTCTTCAGAATTGATTGATGCCATGCTGTATAGACAAATCATTGGATCGTTGATGTATCTGACGAACAACAAACCAGATATTTGTTTTGTTGTGAACACTTTGAGTCAGTTTTTGGTAGAACCCGGACATGTTCACCTAGTTATTGCAAAACATGTCATGAGGTACCTTAAGGGTACATTAGATTGTGGTCTCAATTATGATGGAGATCATGACTTAAGACTAAGTGGGTACACTGATTCAGATTGGGATGGAAGTGTCTCTGACAGGAAGAGCACTTCAGGATGTTGTTTCAGTCTGGGGTCAGCCATGATCTCATGGCAGAGTAGGAAGCAATCATGCATTGCTCTCAGCACAACGGAAGCAAAATACATTGTTGCATGTTCTGCCAGTTGTGAATCCATATGGCTTCAAAAGTTGTTGACAGGTCTATTCGACCTAGAGATGGAAGCAACCATGATCCTATGTGATAACCAAAGCTGCATAAAGATGACAAAGAATTTTGTATTTCGTTACAAGTCAAAAAACATAGAGATCTGATATCACTACATCTGTGACATGGTGCAGAGAGGAGCCATAAAGCTCCAATATGTTAGCACGGATGAACAAGTTGTCGATGTGTTGACCAAGCCTCTATCTCGTGTAAAGTTTGAGCACTTTCGAGATAAGCTTGGTATAGTCCGAAAGGACCTCTCTCGAAAGGGGGAGTAGTGTTGTGTTTACAGCTTAATTGTTGTGATGATGTGCTAGCTTAATTGTTGGGGAAAGATTTATTGAGGACAACGCGGGCATAATCGATGTCTCACTTGGACAATTTGGTAATCTTCATAGACTAAAAGAAACTTATCATTCTGACGGCGAGGAGGAAACTTGGAATAGTCACGAGGATGACTTCCTTGAGCGTGATGACAACAACACATCAAGGAGCTATAGCACCTTGCAACAAAAAGATTGAATATTTTGGGCATGAAGAGAACCAACATGAATTTCACCTCAATCATTGGTAGAAAATGGGATAGTGAAAGCATTGGAAGGAAGTTTCATTGGGTTGGAGGCCTTGGTGACCGCAACTGCGAAAGCAATGAACATAATTTTGATCATTTGGACGAACGAGTATTCCATTCAAAAAACAAATGAGGACATGAAATATTTAGACCGCGGCATGGGTAGACTGTCGACGAGTTGCATGAAGTCAACATCAGACTATCGGGATGCGATAAGCTTGATGACCTTGGTACTTGGTAGCCAAGGAAGAAGTCGTGCAATCCTTGGGTGCACTTGGATAGGAAAATTGGCAAGAAGATTAGGAGGTAGAGAGGTTGTTAGTTGAGGGACACAGTGCAATCGACACGAACATTCCTTTGTTAATGCACTTAACCAAGAGGTTTGGTGAGTCATTTTTGGAGCATGAAATTCAATTTAGGACATCTGCAGGCAGTGGCCTTGTCAACCACTTGCCTTCCCCTTTTGAATTGTTGTGAATTCGTAAGGCAACTCACTCCCCAGAGGAACACAGTGGAGCCTTGGGCGCCTTGGAGAAAGGTGTTTTGGAAAATTCATTAAGTAACAGATGAAGGTTTAGAAGACAAAGTGACCTTCATTAAGTAGTCATATTTCTATAAAGACAAAGCAACTGAAAACAAAGTTTGGTGCAAAGGTGGCAGTTTTGCATCTGCAGAATTTTGAGGCAGGTTGGGATCTTTGGCAAGTCAGGGTTGTGACTTGGGCGTAGAAAGTTGAAGTCCATGAGGAATTGCATGGTGGGATCCAAGCAATGGAATTTTAGTTTGGCAACATGGGAAAGGCACTTTCATGAGAAAAAACATGAAGTCGAATTAGCTACTTAACTTGTCTAAATCATGAATAACATTGTGAAAAGATTGAGGAAGTCACCCACAAACATGTAAGTCTGAACGACGATCTTCCAAGGATGATAGGATTTCTTGGAGAGTTGAAAGACAACACCCTTAAGTGGTTGAGGATGTAACGAACATGTCTCATAGTAGGCATCAGGCACCCCTGCATGACTACTTCAGTGGTTCCGACGAGCGTGCAATGGATGCAAAACGACAAGTTGCATGTTTGTTGACACTATCCTTAGATGACCATTGCATAAAAGGGGCGTGCACATGATAGACGAAGAGAGAGACCACTGGGCTAGACGAGGCATGTCGAACAAAGTTGTGACCAAGGGAGTTGATTGCGACCAATAATGACCAAGGAAGTTGGGTGATTGGATAATTTCGCAAGTTAAGGGGCGCTCATCCATCATTTTCCCTTTTTTATGGAATGATTGCAGTGGATGGACCAAGTTGTTGGTTTGGGTCCACTTAGGCATTGGAGGGTGTGCGGGTGGACATGAGTTGTGGTGTCGGTTAGAGGCTTCGAAAAGTATAAAAGAAGGGCACAAGACAATATGAAAACCATCCAAGCAGAGAGCTAAGTACAAGGTAAAACAACCTTGTGGTTGAAGAGTTGTTGTGCCAGCTGAGGAGAGGAAAGACAGAGACCTGCAGGATTGTTGTAAGAGGAGTTGCAACGGTTGTCGAGCTCCCCCTCATTGTACTCTATTATTATTCTATGATAAAAAATTAAGGCACCTGACTTGGGTGCCTACCTACTTGTGTTATTGTGGTGTGTTTCTTACTTGCGATGTTCACTAGTTAAATATTTGGCTAAGTATTGAAACCACTATTTTTCATAGTTGTTAAGGTCTTTGGGTGGATTAACGCTTGTAGTCCAAAGTAGAGATATGAGCAGCCTTTAGACGAGGAGTAGTTGTCTTTCCAGTAGTCGTAGGTGGTCCAAGCCCCTATGACGACCAAAAGGAAATGACGGACGATCACCAAGGTGTCAGGACCGAACGTCTTAGGCAAGGGAGAAACCTTGGGGTTGTGACACTAGTACTCGAAGGAATCTTTTGATTTGGTACAAAACACTAATCTTGATAGCTAACTTTTCATGTTATTGATTGGTTGTGAATATCAACATTACTTGAACTAAAGAGTATAAATTGACATCAATGGTACTCGAACTTGTACTGGCATCTACACTTACTTCCAATATTTAAATTTTGTGTGATAGAAGAGTATTAATAATATTATATATAACAATTACATAACAAATCCATGTAGCAACTTTGAGAAATTAAGTGACAATGTCTAAGTTAATTTTATGGGAAAGGAATTTAGAAGTCAAATTTGTAGGCCCTTATCGTTGGTCTGTGCATAAAACTAAGTCTAGGCAAGGTGTTGTGGGACATAGTGGCTATGCCACTAGATTAAGAAGAGTTATGTGAGAGAGTTGTAAAATGACCAAGGAAACCTAGTGTTTGCATTGAAAGAATTATTCAATGAATTTAAAAACCTACAAAGCAATTTGATACCTATCTTATGCCCCCTTGAACAACTAACTAATAATTACACTTATAAGAGCCTGATTACCAATAGGTAAATAGGAAGTTGCACTAAGGGTCTAATTTTCCTCTTGTAATTAACCTTGATAGATAAACTATGGCAAACCATATCTATAAAGGACAACCTAGTTGATAATTGAAGTCACATAAATATAATCCATCTTGGCGTTGAGTTACATAACCATGTGTATAAACATTAAATAACTTTTTTTTTTAAGTCATGAAATTTAGGTGGTGTAAGAGAGCACCACATGTTGGTATCAAATTTCAAGTTGAAAATTTTTATCCTTAAGGTAAATAACTTAAAAATTTGTTGTCTTTTCATTGGGAAATGTAGTTGAACTATCAATAACACCCTTTACCTTTGCACCCTAAAAGGAAATCTTAAAGCAGATTTAGTGAGACACCATGGTTAGGATGACAAGCAAGGGTAATGATATGACTAGTGATAAGGACATGGAAGAAAACAATGTAGGGAATGACCTTGTAATAAACATGCTAATAAACATCCTAGTCAATGCGAGACCAAAAGATGGTTAATGGTAAATTGTGAGTTGGTTTGCATGCCTAATTGAATGACATACATGAGCATGATGAGGAGGAATTTTGTTGTAAAGAGAATATATGCTTCTTGATGTTGTAGGAGGATCAAATTTTATATTGGTAATGAATGTTGCGTGTTGACTATGTTAGATTTTTTTAAATATTCAGTAGCAATAGTTTTACCAAAGTATTTTTATCTTCTTTTAACATTCAATAACCATATACTAAAAATATAAGCAGGATCTAGAAGCAAATAGACAAGCACAAGAAGACATAAAGATTTATCATGGGAAAACCACAAACTCAGGGAAAACCCAACCAACGTTTCTTAGAGAAAATCTTTATGATAGTACAACCATGAACAAACTCTTATTCACAAGAGAAAAACCAACATCAATGAAGAAACCATGATAACAAACACTTATCTCTTCTTCTTGTCAAACCCTAGCAAGGGTAGAAAACTGAGCAACATCACACAACCTTAGCGCAACTCTTCTAGAGATAACGCACAAGATAAGTCACCAAGAACAAGATAGCTCACCACAAAACTGGCACAACTGGAAACTGCAACTGCAACTGGCACGAGACAACTGGGAAATGTGCACTAGAAGAAGAGGGATAATGTGATGATGATGAAATGAGCAAGGCTTCACCTTTATTTATACTTGTTCTGTCACTTAGTTTGGGTCGACTTCTCTTCCTAGAAATTATATTTCCACTTTATTATTTTCTTGTGAACCGACTTCTCTTCCTAGAAATTATATTTCCACTTTATTATTTTTCTATGAGCTGACTTCTCTTTCGAGGTGTTATTCAACTATTCAATGGTATTCTTCTTCTTCTCGAAGAAAAGTTTCCCAGGAGAGAATACCTCCCGCTGCTACTAAAAACATCAACACTCCCTCTTAGTGAGGGAGGTATTCTTCCATGATGTTCTCTAGTAGTCTCAATCACACCCATCCATTTCACATGGCATGGGAAAGACTACTACCATAGTCTCAAGACTACATTGCAAGTATCTATGATGTTTCTCCTCTCCTAGTAGTCCCAATCACACCCATCCACTTCACATGGTATGGGAAAGACTACCACCATAGCCCCATTCACACCTAGCCACTTCACATGGCTTAGGCAAGGCTACACCATGGTCCCAATCACACCTAGCCACTTCACATGGCGTAGGAAAGACCACGCTACAAGTCCCAATCACACCTAACCACTTCACATGGCATAGGAAAGACTTGTATCAGGCTACTTATTACTCCCTCGGTCACTTCACATGACTGATTTGGGAAACCCTTGGCCAAAGGGAGAGTATTTACCCGTTGTACGAGAAATATCACAACTCCCTCTCAACAAGGGTGGACATTATGCATCACACCAAGCTTGTCTCTGAACTACTCATACTTCACTCTAGATAGAGGCTTGGTGAGAATGTCTCCTATTTGCTCATCTCTGGATATGTACTGGATTTCTACTGTTCCTTTTTGCATCATGTCTTAGATGAAATGGTATTTGATCTCTATATGCTTTGACTTGTCATGAAAGACTGGATTCTCTGAAAGCTTCACACAATTTTGATTTTCACAGTATATCAAAGTTGGCTCCAACTCTAGATCAAATAACCCTGCAAGCATCTTTTGAAGCCACACTGCTTCACGACTTGCAACACTGGATGCTATATATTCTGCCTCTGTTGTACTGAGTTCCGTTGATGTTTGTTTTTTTCTCAACCATGAGATCATACCTGATCCCAAACTGAAGCAACATCTTCATGTGATTTTCCTGTCCACTGCACTCCCCGCCTAGTTAGTCTATATAACCTTGCAACTTTACTTCACCGCTCGAGACATATTTAAGTCCATATCCAACTGTACCATGCAGGCACCTCAATACATGTTTTGTTGCTACCAAGTGTACATGTCTAGGCTTAACCATGTACTGAATCAATGTGTTCACTGCAAAGCATATATCCGGCATGGTGTTAACCAGGTACATCAAGGACCCGATCAATTGTTTATACATAGTGGGATCAACCAAATCTGAAGAAGAATCACTCAAGAGCTTCAGATTCGTAACCATAGGTGTGGTCATGAACTTGCAGTCCATCATCCTGAATCTCTATAGGATCTCAAATATATACTTTCCTTGGCTAAGGAAGATCTCATTTGGTCTCTGCCACACCTCCAATCCCAAGAAATAGTGCATCAAACCTAGATCCTTCATATTGAACTCTGAGGTGAGCTCCCTCTTGCACACATCTATGATTTTCTCATTCCATGTAAGAAACATGTCATCCGCATATAGTACCAATATCAAGGGGCAACCATCTTCACCCTTGTAGTAAAGGTTGGGATTTGCATCACTCTTGGTAAACCCCAAGCTCATCAAATAATTGTTTATTCTAACATACCATGCCCTGGGTGCTTGCTTAAGCCCGTACAAAGCTTTCTTCAATTTGAAAACATGGGACTCCTTCCCATGGATTACAAAACCTTGTGGCTGCTCTATGTACACTTCTTCTTCAATTACACCATTCAAGAAGGCAGTCTTGACATCCACCTGGTGTCATTTCCAACCCATAACAAAAGCAATGGAATCAATAGATCTAATGGAAGTGTACCTGGCTATTGGAGAAAATGTCTCGTCATAATCTTCTCCCTCTTTCTAGGAGAATCCTCTAGCCACAAATATAACTTTGTACTTCTCTATGTTGTCATCTGCAACATGCTTGATCTTGTAGATCGACTTGGAATTCACCATTGACTTCCCTTCTGGTCTCAGAACCACTTCTGACACATCATTTTTCATAACATAATTGTTTATTCTAACATACCATGCCCTGGGTGCTTGCTTAAGCCCGTACAAAGCTTTCTTCAATTTGAAAACATGGGACTCCTTCCCATGGATTACAAAACCTTGTGGCTGCTCTATGTACACTTCTTCTTCAATTACACCATTCAAGAAGGCAGTCTTGACATCCACCTGGTGTCATTTCCAACCCATAACAGAAGCAATGGAAACAATAGATCTAATGGAAGTGTACCTGGCTACTGGAGAAAATGTCTCGTCATAATCTTCTCCCTCTTTCTAGGAGCATCCTCTAGCCACAAATATAACTTTGCACTTCTCTATGTTGTCATCTGCAACATGCTTGATCTTGTAGATCGACTTGGAAGTCACCATTGACTTCCCTTCTGGTCTCAGAACCACTTCCGACACATCATTTTTCATGATGGATTGGTACTCTTCCATCTTAGCATCCTTCCACACTTGTTGTATTGCAACTTCCTCATAAGTGGAAGGTTATGAATCAATGATCTTACTCATCAACGCCACATAGCTGAAAAACTTGTGTGGTCTCTTTCTCTCTCTGGAGGATCCACTGGGAGTTACATGCTTTTCTTCTTCCTTCAAAGTGTTCTGGAGCCATGATGGTCTCTTCTTGGTAACTATAACCTCTCTGGGTGGATCTATCGATACCTTTGGCTCTACTGTCTCATTCTGATCTTCTAGGATATGTTCTTCTGGAGTAGAGGCAATCATTATTGCATCCCTTGGAGCCTCTTGCTCCTCTTTGCCCTCATCCATGTGAGACTCTCTAGATTTCCTTAAGGTTGCTTCTTCATCAAAGGTGACATCCCTGTTAATCTCAATCTGTCTCTGTCTAGGGATGTATATTCTATAATCCTTCAAAGTCTCATTGTATCCAACAAAGGTGCCCTTCTTTCCTGAAGGCTCTAGCTTTGTTCTCTTTTTCTTTTCCTTAGGAACTTGAATGTACATTGGACAACCAAATATCCTGAAGTGGATGACTTTTGGTTTCTTTCTGGTGAATACTTCTTCTGGTGTCTTGTTCCCCAATATCTTATGAGGACTTCTATTATGGACATATACATTTGTACTGGGTGCTTCTGCCCATAGATGCATGGGTAAGTTCTAGTCATGGATCATTTTTTTAGTTGCTTCTACAATTGATATGTTCTTTCTCTTTGCAACCCGATTATGTTGGGGGTTGTAGGGAGTTGTCAACTCCCTCTTAATTCATGCTTCTCTGCAAAGGTCCTTAAACTCATTTGGGGTGTATTCACCTCCATTATTTGACCTCAAAAATTTAATCTTTCTTCCAAAGAGATTTTCTACTAAAGTCTTGAATTCTTGAAACTTATTGGAAACTTCATCTTTTTCTTTCAAGAAATAGATCCATGTTTTACGTGAGAAATCATCAACGAAAATGACATAATACAAAAAGTTATCTAGATATGCTACCATCATTTTTCTGCATACATTTTTATGTATGATGTCCAAGATCCCCTTTGATCTATTGTCACTACTTGGAAAAACTTCCCTTGGCATTCTTGCCAAGTGCGCATCCTTTGCATACTCCATCATGCTCCAATTGCATATTTGGTAGACCTGTAACCATCTTGTTGAAAACTAGTAAGGCTATGTAGTTGATGTGAGCAAGTCTTCGGTGCCATAACTCATTAGAGCTAATGTTGTTGTGTACAAGTGTTTGTTCTGGGTGTCCCTTTAATTTATACAATCCTCCCTCTTGGACACCAATCACAGTTGTTGAATCTATACTTGAACCCTCAGCCATTAGGAGGACTTGGCCATCAACAAAAGCTACTATGAGGCCTCGATCTTCTAAGGAAGAGATAGAAAGAAGATTCTTCTTTAAACCTTGTACAAACAATACATCCTTTATTGAAATGGAGTTACCTAAATCAAGCTAGTAGGAGGCTTCTCCTACTCCTTTTATTGCATGCCTGGAATCATCTCCAAGTTTCACTTGAAGGGATGAACTCTTTTCTGTCAAATTTGAAAGAGAACTTCGGAACCTGGTCATGTGCTCGGAAGTACCACTGTCTACTAGCCAAACCTCCTTGAGTGATGGTACCTATGAG
Organism: Picea engelmannii; assembly: GCA_009831015.1. Lineage (NCBI taxonomy): Eukaryota > Viridiplantae > Streptophyta > Pinopsida > Pinales > Pinaceae > Picea > Picea engelmannii. The sequence goes on along the minus strand of ML795736.1, from coordinate 136,958 downwards.
AGATGAAACAAAGACATACTCTTCATCTTTTGTTTCCCTTGTCTTCTTCTGAGACGCAGACTCCTCCATATATGTTGCATGTGCATGATGTTTTATTTTTCCTTTCCCTTGAGGGCACTGGTAAGAACAATGTCCCAACTTTTGACACTTGAAACATCTAATCTTAGATACATCCTTCTTGTGATCTGGAACTAATCTTCTATTTTTCTTCGGACTATTGATTTTTCTTTCATTCATTTTCTCCACATGAGCAACAACGACTTGGTTCTCTTCATCATTGGTCTTCTGCAACTTGGATATCAATCTTGATTCTTCTTGGGTACAGTCTTTCCATAGCTTGTCAATTTAGGCAAATCCTTTCTTGCGCAAATTCCCTGAACAAATGCATCCCAAGAAGAAGGAAAGCCATTTAAAGTTGTAGTCACAAGCTCTGCATCATCCATTGAATCTCCAATAGCTACTAGTTGATCCTTGATCTGATAAATCCTCATGAAGTAGGTAGAAATTGTATTTGACTTGTTCATCATCATGTTTCTGAGTTGATGCCTTATGGTTAGCTTTTTTCTTATATTCTTGCTTTCATATAATCTTGTTAAGGCGTCAAACATCTCCTTTGGTGTCTTCAATTCTGATACATTAGGGATCAAGTGGTCCTTGATTGAATCTGTCAAGATCCTCTTGGCCTTGACCTCATTCTTCTTATACTTCGCCTTGGCCTCTTCCTCTTTTGGTTCTAGGAGAACTTGTTTGACATGATCCAAGAGCTCATTTTCTTCTAGAATGAGAAGTATTCTATGCTTCAATGATCTGAAATTGTCTGCTCCATCTAGTCTATCTTCAACTCTCATGTTGGTAATCATTTTCACTTGTAGAAACCCTAGGCCTGAAAAATACCAAAATTTCAACCTTTTTAAAAAAGTTAACGCCTAGGGTTTCAGAATATGCGCTAGGGTTAGGCGAGTTGCTCTGTGGTGGAATTTGTCCCAACAATTTTGCAATAAGTGTTCAAAAAGCTTGACAAAGGAAAATTGTGCAACGACAAATCACAAAGTACGATCTTCCTCCCAGTGATTAGATTGTTCTAAAGGTAACCTACTCTGATACAATGTTAGATTTTGCTAAATCTTCAGAAGTAGTAGTTTTACCAAAGTATTTTTGTCTTCTTTTAACATTTAATAACCATATACTGAAAATATAAGCAGGATCTAGAAGCAGATAGACAAGCACAAGAAGACACAAATATTTATCCTAGGAAAACCCTAAACTCGAGGAAAAACCCAGCCAACTTTTCTTAGAGAGAATCTTTTTTATAGTACAACCATGAACAAGCTCTTATTCACAAGAGAAAAACCAGCAACAATGAAGAAACCTTGATAACAAACACTTATCTCTTATTGTCAAACCCTAGCGAGGGTAGACAACAGAGAAACACCACACAACCTTAGCACAACTCTTCTAGAGGTAGCACACAAGATAAGTCACCAAGAACAAGATAGCGCACCACAAAACTGGCACAACTGCAACTGGAACGAGACAACTTTGTAATGTGCACTAGAAGAAGAAGGCTAATGTGATGATGATGAAATGAGCATGGTGTCACCTTTATTTATACTTGTTCTATCACTTAGTTGGGATTGACTTCTCTTCCTGGAAATTATATTTCCACTTTATTATTTTCCTGTGAGCCGACTTCTCTTTCTAGAAATTCTATTTCCACTTTATTATTTTTTTGTGAGTCAACTTCTCTTCCAAGATGTTCTTCAACTGTTCAATGGTCTTCTTCTTCTTCTCTAAGAAAAGTTGTCCAGTCAGGAATACCTCCCATTGCTACCAAAAACATCAACAGACTCTTGAGTGTTTAGCATGTTCTCTATCAAATCAATCAATAGGTTATCACTTGTTGGTTGGTTGTAATTATCTTCATCTTGGATGTTATAAATGCACAAATGTAATGTAATGTAAGGTAAAGGCCTTAAGGGAATAAAAGCACAGATTGCTACCACTATTTTCTTTTCTTTTACTACACACTTTGTGTACTGCTTATGTTATATATTCTCAGTTCAAGTTATGGTTGTACTTGAATGAATGAATGTACATGAATTATCAACTGATACTAGAATGAAAACACTCATTCCTTCTTTACTTGCACTATCTAGAATAATGTGAGTGCCCCATATTGATGCCTAGGGTTATGAGTCGATTAGGGAATCATTTTAGTTATTTTCATTGGAGTTTGTTGTGAATGTGATTGTTAGTCTTCTCTTGGTATAGGAAATTTTGCACCCCAAGTGTTTGATGAAAGTCATAGCCTTAGGGATATGGGAGTGTGTGTTTTTGTTTGTGTGTGTGTGTGCGTGCGCGCGTGCACGTGTATCTAGGGAAAATGTTCTCAAGGAAAACCTATAGGTACTTACTCAAATTCTGTGAATGGCATACAGGGTAAATGTCATTAGAGTATAACACATGCTTCTATCCTAGAGGGACTCCATTGGACTTGGATCCATGACCTCTCAACAATCTCCACCATGAAACTAATCAGTTCAAACCAATTGAGCTAACCCATGACAAATTGCTATGCATTTGCTCATGAAAAGGGTGGAGGGAGGGGGTTGCTCTAGAAATTTTTTGAATATTTTAATTTGTTTAAAATTTCTCCATACTTCTCCAATATTTCCAATAAGTGTCTTTCCCAAGTCTTGACGATAAATTCATGGACTCTATATTTGCAACATTGATCATAACCACGGTTCTATCATTGGATTTGGAATACAATGGCACTTGTCAAGCAAGCTAACATTTTGACATTACTCATGAAAAGTGAAGCTATTTGAGATATGATTGGCTATTGGAAGATCAATAACATTTGTAATAAACAAAGGGTACATAAATATAACAAAGAATCCTATCATTAATGAAGGAAAAATTTAGCATGAACGAAAAAGGAAGTAAAGACAGGTTTGATATTTTAGGGCACTTGATTAGAAAAACATACAGTAGCAAGATAGGTGGCACTCTAGGTTGGGGAAAAGATTCTTGTTATTGAAGACGAGAGTACAACTAATTATGTCATTCCTTCACCCACATTTCAATAGAGGTTGTACTTGATGGAATTTAGATGAAGTTGCTAGGGATGGAGCTAGATAATTGATGGATCATTAGGGTTCAAAAATGTGGGTATCAAAGAAGAGAGGTTTGGGAGTATAACTGCAATGTCATCTAAGTATCAAGACCCAAGTAGGAGGATAGAAATCAAACATCCAATTTTTTAAGACATTTGATTGAACTAATATATTGAGCAATACTAACATTATTAATGAATTTTTAAGACATTTGATTGACTAATATATTGAGCAATACTAACATTATTAATGAATTTTAAAGAACAAGGGTGTGAAGAATGTTTGCAAATTAGAAGCTTAGAATTTCCATACAGAGATTTTATTTTGCAAAGTTAGATGCCATAGATTTTAATTAAGGATGTCAAAGAAGGAAAATGTCACATGCGAATCAAGATTAAGAGACTAAATAATGCATTAGTTTACACGTAGAATTTGTTGAAACTCCAGAACATTTGTTTCTTTTGAATAAGGCATAAAATCTTCGACCTGAGTAATATCTTAGTTATGGCGATTCAAAGTTAAGGATTGAAAATCATAGCAATTTCAAGATTCCTCCAGAAAATGGAATTTCTGAGAACAGAATAGTACATAAAATTAAGAAAGTCTTGTTGGAAGTGTGAATAAATACTGCTCAATTGCAATGTATTTATACTAAAATAAACGGAATTTGTCACATTCTAGGTTGGCCTGGTGGTCCCAACACGGTGCTATTAGAGTTGCAATTGTAGATCTGCCCCATCTCCTCAAATTCAGCATGGAGATTCTACACCCAAGGCAGCCCTTTCCAGCATTAATTATGACCAATGTTCTCTAGAGAGGTCAGTTTGTTTTGTCTTGAAAGATGTGCTTGTGTTTCATATTTATCTTTTTTTTTGTAAGGGATAAGATCGTAACAAAGCTAACAATAAAATAGCAATTGCAATACCACTCAAAAGAAAGTTGTAAAAGAATAGGCCACATATCAAAGTAGATTCAAATGCATCATAATACGTTTGTGCAAGTAATAAATACGATGGTACTGGTATTAGCTATTTAGATAAAAAAATATACAAATGAAATTTAACCAATTGAATATCATATTCAACGCTGCAAATTAGATATTCATAACTAATAGAACTTGAAATAACTGAGAAAGACTCTAACCACTCGATCAAAATTGCTGTGATTTTTAATTGATAGATTTCCAAAGCAACAATCAAAATCTCCAGAAGAACTCAAGATCATAGCATTTCTCACAATGCTAACAGTAGAAAACGAGTGATGGTAAAATTATGGAGCTGGAATAAACTCCAAATTTTATATTTGCTCTGCATACCTAACATCTTGAACTACAAAGTTAAATTGGAGCAGTTACAGGGAATGCAAAAGCTGGTGTAGGCGTTTTCTTTTGATTTGTACTTGCACTGGACTCCAAAGGACTAGCCCAATAAAGAACTTTGTCAATCGAACTCAGCACATTCCTTCATGCCAGACCTCATACATCAGCAATTGCTCTATAACCACCTTCTTCAAGCTGCTTTGCCAATGAAGCATTTCCAGTCTTCACAATACGACCATTTTCCTACATACATATACTCTTTTTTTAAATCCTGTGGTCAAAACTAGACACTGAAAAACGTGGGTTACAGTTTTAGTTGATTTTAATAAGACATTGGAGCATTATTGTAGTTAATTTTTCTCCATATGCTTGCTCTTACCATTATGTGCACATATGTAGGCTTTATAGAATCCAGAAGACGCTGGTAGTGAGTGATCATCAACACTGCATTTTTAGTAGTCAACAATCCATTGACAGCCTTTGCAACATCTTGTAAAGCATCAACATCTAACCCAGAATCAATTTCATCAAGAATCGCCAAATCAGCCTCGAGTACCTGCATTAAACACAGGAATCCATGTCAGTGAACTCTTATTTTCTGCGAGGCGGAAAAGTAAACATTTGATGTGAAGAATTCTTTAACAAATCTAAGTGCTTATGGCTACTTAAAGTGAAAAAACCATATCACTACATATCAAACTGGCTGTTTTCAAAATACTACCAAATATACTATAATTTTATTATTATTTGCTATCTAAGTTATGAGAAGCATGCTGTAGGAGCAGGTGTGAGAGTGGGAGAAGGTGCTAATTCAGTTTGGTATTGACAACTTCCAAATTTTAGGATCAAGGTTCATCAAGATTAGGATTTTTTTCAAAAATATAGACATAAAAAGAAAATAGCTATGAAGTAATAGCATATTTTACAATACTTTTACAATTTAAAGCTAATCATAGATTTCTTTCATTTTTTATTTTTAAGTTGTGTTCCTTTCAATATTTTATTGCGGGATGCATTATAAGTCAGACACGGGTGATATGATCCCCCGAGTTATTTGTCTCCCTCCTAGGATCCAGTCAAGAAAGAGATCCTAGGGGGATCCAAGGATTCAAAGATCACATCTAAATTCATCCGAGTTCAGAAGGATTCGGTAACATTACTTTCCATCAGAAAAAGAAAGATTAAAATAATCTTTGAGTCCATCATTGACACTACAGGTGGCCTATCAAAAGATATTTACTACCAATCAAAGTATCGTAGTATACAGAATGCAAAGTTTCTCATGTATATAGCAAGTAAGGGTGCATATAATTAAAATAGCACTGAGTGCAATCCATTTCTGAACCAAAATACAACAAGGAGGCTCTAAATGGCCTCTAGAGTCCAAAAAAAATCATGCTACAACAAATAACTACATATCATCAAAATCATTACCTATATTGGGATTCTCATCATCAATATCACTATCACCTTCTAAGCATTAAAATAAGATGAAAAATCTTAACATGCCTAATCAGTGATTTTGCTTGAGTGAAGGGTGCAATATTACTAGGGTCATGATAGAGGATTTCAACAATCTATGCCGCCAACATCAAGGTAGATAGAGGGCTTGGTGCTCTTGATTAAATGCCAGTTCCATAACCTCATATATGACAGAGTACAGTGGAAACGTTGCAATTCTGCCAATCCTAAAACCCTGAAAACTGTTCAAGTCCGCTGAATTTTGAATGGGATCTAAAATTCTACTTTCTCCATATCTAAGTTGCAGGAAACGCCCCTACCCCCTCTGTTTCCTGCCCCGGTATGGTACAAAACGTTGAAATGGGTACGGTACGACCGAGTATCCTGCCCATACGATCGAGTTTCGACGGATTTTAAAGATAAATTAGGCAAAAAAAAGGGGGCCGTGGGGCCCCAAAACTACCAGTTAGTTTTAGTTAAGGGTTTTTTTACCTTCTCCAAAGAGAATAAAGATGATTTTCTGTCTTTTTGTTTTAATTAAAAAAAGAAACTTCTAGATGCAAACCAAAACCCTAATCTCCTTCCTTTGCTATAAGAAACCACTTCCTTCACTCATTCTTCACACTTTCATTAGCAAGAGGAGCTTCCTATAGCAGCAAGAAGGAGATTGTGTGTGGTTTTAGTGAGCAGATTTCTTTTCTATTTGGTGAGTAGATTTATTTTATGTTTGCTTAGCAAGTTAGCAGATTTTTTTTTTCTCTTGGTTTGCAATATACAATTTTTTGTTCTATTTGGTGAACAGATTTTCTTCTTTTCTTGCAGCATTCATGGCTTCTCAAAGTGCTCTTTCATCTACTCCTAGAGTTGCTGAACTAAGCAGGCACCAGGAATACTATCCTCTTTGGAGGCATGTTACCAAGGTCAAGGCTATGGGTGTCGGGGGAGGTTCATGGGAATGGAAGTGCAATTTATGCAAGAAGGATAAGATCTTCAAGGGCTCTTACACAAGAGTCAAGGCTCACATTTTGCATGAAGGGAAGGGTATTGGAGGTTGTCCACATACTCTTGATCTGCAAGTGAGGGATAGATTCCATAAAGAGCATGATGATGCTCAAAAAATTAAGGATAATAGAGAAAAGATTGTTATGCATGGCAGTAGCAACCATCATCCTTCCTTGGATGTTAGCAATGAGCCAACGATTGTTCACGAAGCAAGGAAGAGGAGGGCACTAGAGGTAGAAAACGAGATATCCAAAGGCCATGGAGGACGAGGTGCAGCTTCAGACAGCAGATTGATGAAGATGTTCAATGACCAAAAGAGAGAAGAAACAGAGTCAAGAGTGGCAAGGGCCATATTTTCATGTGGCATCCCATTTAATGTGGTTTGGTCCCCCTATTGGAAGGATATGGTGAAGGCAATTAACCAGGCTCCTCAAGGTTTCAAGGGGCCAAACTATGAAAAACTCAAAACAGTGTTGTTGTAGAAAGAGAGGTCATTGATTCATGATATTCTCAAACCAGTTCGCAACTCATGGACCAGCACAGGGGTTTCCATTATCTCTGATGGATACTCTGATACAAAACGGAGGCCCTTGATCAATGTTATTGCATCATCACCAACAAGAGCGATGTTCTTGAGAGCAGAAGATTGTTCTGGCGAGGTAAAAGATAGCAAATTCATTGTTGATATTTTAATTTCTGCTATTGAACAAGTAGGGCCAACAAATGTGGTGCAAGTTATCACAGATAATGCACCCGTTTGCAAAGTTGCAGGCTTGATTGAGAGTAGACATAATCATATTTTTTGGACTCCTTGCATTGTCCATAATTTAAATCTCATTTTAGAAGAGATTGAGGCAAAAACTAAATGGATTAAGGAGGTCACAGGGCAAGCTAGGGAGATCATTAAATTCATCACCAACCACCACCAGCCTCAAGCAATGTATCGAGAATACTCCAAATTGGAGTTGCTCAAAGTTGTTGAGACAAGATATGCCTCAAACTTCATCATGTTGCATCGCCTTGTTGAGGTCAAAAGTCCATTGATGAGTATGGTGGTGGGTGTGACTTGGGCTAAGTGGAGACAGTCAGATTCAGAGAGAGGAAGTATGGTGCGGAGGGTGTTGATTGATGAGGATTGGTGGAGCAAGGTACAATTCTTGCTCAAGTTTACTTCACCATCATTTGAGCTTCTCCAAGATGCAGACACAGACAAACCTTCCCTGGGAGAGATTTATGATGGCATGGATACCATGGTTGAGAAAACCGCGGAAATTATTACACAGGAGGCTCTCACTCTGTTTTTTGTCGAGGTTGACTTTGTTGAGCATGTGAGGTCCATCATTGTTACTAGGTGGAATGGATTTAACACTCCATTGCACACTTTGGCACATGCTCTAAATCCCAAATTTTATGATGAGGAGTTCATTGCTCTAA
>ML795736.1:115989-128524 GCA_009831015.1 Picea engelmannii | reverse complement strand
GATGTTGTGCCCAGTATGGAGAGAGGGCTGCTATTGAAGGATTTACCAGAGTGGATAGTATTTGGTGAAATCTGAGATACTTTTCCCCAAGGGCACCCCATGTGGAAGATCCTTGATATGAGAGAGGTTGATTTGTAGTTAACCTTTTGCATGAGTGGATGGTATACAACAGGCCCAACAAATCAAGGGACCGTAGCCCTAATCATGAATTCATTCTACTGGAAGAGACTGATGCTAAGAAATCTGTAGTTTGTTCACAAATGGAGTCTGGCCCTACACGCCCGTCCCTTTTTGGTGAATGAGAATATGCAACAAGTTGCTATTGTGGAGGAATTTTCTCTGCACCAGTGTGTGCCCCAGTTTGGTTGTGTGTTAATTAAGGATGATGTTATGCCCATGTCTGTGGAAAGGCTATTAAAACTTTCAGTTGGAGTTGATTATTACATCAACCGTGGTCCCTGTGCATGTGTTGTGAAGGAGCAAAGCAATGGTCTAGTACTTGCATCCTTGCATGATCAGTCTATCTTATCTCCTAATACGGGTGCTGGGGTGCAAGACAATAGGAAACGGTGATTGAATCTAGTTGATAATTTGGAGGTGCAGCCAAATCATAATTTGGAGCCACCTCTGAACTCTTTTGATGCTATAGACAACCTGTCTATGCAGAACCACAATAACACAGAAATACATTCACCAGATTTGGAGGGGGACTTTAATTTTTTCATGAACTGCAACAAGGAGTATGAATAGAGTCAGCAGAACCTCTAGCATAGGTTTTTTTTTTTCTGTTCTTTCTGCGCAAGATGATGGATGAGGAAGTCGTTAATAAATGGGTGATCTTGAACTAGCAGAATAAAGTGTCTGAAGAATGTTTGAGGATGTTATTTTAGTTTTCAGTAAATGTGTTTGCAGTCAGAGTGTGTTTGCTTTCAGTGAGTTTTGTTGTACTGTAAACCTTAAGAGCGGGTGTTTTGTATTTTGTATTAGGCAAAAAGTATTGTTTAGTGATTCCTATCCATAGTACTTTCTCCCTTTGCTGGCATTTGGGATTGCTTAAGAATTACTGCATTGTCTACTATCTGGAAGCTGTGATGCAAGTATGTTTTCTCTGATGAGGTCAGTTACATCCAATCATTTTGTCATTCTTGGTGGGAAGAGGTATGTATGCAATTGTCCACCAAAGGGTATCTTTTTATCAAGGATGCCCAAGAACTAGATACCCTAGCTTATTTTGAGTAATTTCTGACTTGATTTCTGCTTTAATAGCATTGAGGAAGAGGATATAAAACTCCACTGTATATACCCTTCCGCTTTTATTTCCATCTTTGTAAATATATACTTGTTAATATAAGACATATGACTTAGCCTAATTAACACTTTATGACTTGAACTTATTTAGGACATGCAAATTTATTATACTCAAGTCACTTTATTAAGACTCCCAAGACTTGAAGTCCTTAGCTATATAATACTAGATATGACAATTATAAAATATACTCTAATAAACAGAAGGGATTGATTTATTTACTAATTACTAATTATAGATCTTATTACAAGTATTTAATGGGTCCATGAACTTTATACGTGCCACTGTCTTGTTTTTGCAGATCATGGAAATATTCTGTACGTTTTGTGTGACATTGTGTGAAAGATTAAACTAGCTAGTAGAAATGACATTCTAAGAATAATAAGTTCTGTCATTCTAAGAAAAAATAAGTTTTTTCATTTACTTAACGCAGACTCATCACTTAACCTGCTTGTGTTTACCTCAATTGCTTTATTTGCAAGGCCTTGAGATATTCAGGCATTGCAAAAGTATTTTGAGATATATCTTGAAATTTTGTCATCCTGCTCTTGGCTTTGAACATTTTCCAAATTCTTTGCTATGATTTTGCTGTAGTTATTTGTGTGCATTGTTGATTACATTTGGATATAGAAGAAATATTCAATTTTCAAAACAATTTTTTTCTCTGTTAGTATCATTTTTTGTGAACGACTAATGGCAATCTTTGTTAAGTTCCTATGTAAATGACAAACATTATTCTTTTGTGGCGGTTGATTGCAGTTCTATGGTTTCCTTTCTCCAAAACTGGCAATGCTAAATATGGATCCTAAATTTCTGGACCGCAATGTCAATGAAGGCTTTAGTGGCGGCGAGAAGAAACGCAATGAAATTTTGCAACTTGCGGTACAATTCGACCTTTACCATATTCATGAATGCAAGAAGAAATCAATCATCTTCTAATATGGATACAGGTCACCCACACAGAGATTTTAAGAAAAAAATAATTTGAGTGCAAATAGTTGATGAATACAATAGAATAAAATAGGGACAATAAATGCAGGGGCTGTGGTAGTGGGGCATAAGAGTTTATGAGGCTTTAAGTGGTCTTTGTCATTAATTAACAGCATATTTTATTGCATGTTTGTGTACTTACAAAATTGGAAGCAACATGTCTTAGCAACTCAGCTGCTGCTAACAGAAAAAGCTCTACGGTGACTTTTTCTGTTTCATGGTTATAGATGTTTTCCTTGTGCTTATTGATCAAATAATGAGGTTCAGACATGCTCATATTTTCATTACTTCATCTGCAATTTACATGTATCAGAAATGGTTGTATTGCAAAAATAGTTCAAATAATCTCTGTTACCCTCAAACTCTCACCGAGGAGGAAAAGTCCTAACTTCAATGGGAGAGCCTAGAGACAACTCTTAGGCAAGCCACCCACTATCGCCTTGGTGGCCTTGCCCCACACTTTAGACTACAGAAAGAAGTATTCTAGTCTAGGGGGGAATCCCTATGATCAATCTAGCTAAACTCGTTGCAGCAGTGAGAGGTCAATTAGCTTAGATTGACTTATAAATCTTATCACAAATAACCAATTTTCCTTGTATGAGAAAGAAGTGATTAAGCATGCAAGTTGATTGCTTTTGATAAGATTTATAAATCAATCTAAGCTAATTGACCTCTCACTGGTACAACACATTTAGTTAGATTGATTATAAGTATCCCCACCTCGACTAGGATACCTCTTTCCATAGTATGAAGTGTGGGGCAAGGTCACTGAGGTGATAGTGGGTGGCTTGCCTGAAAGTTGCCTCTAGGCTCTCCCGTTGAGGTTGGGACTTTTCCTCCTAGGTGAGAGTTTGAGTGGTAACATTTTTTGTTGTTTGGTTAATAACACATAATCAATCTAAAGCTAATTGTGTCAATTTTCACATGCAACTCTATGTGACTAATTTTCAGATCTGAAAATTGCTTCCTAGTGAGCTAACAGTAAAACCCTAGTTGTTATCACTAAACAATTTTACACTGAAAATATATGCAACGGAAACAACAAGATCATAGATGAATCATCAAGACATATATGAGACACAAATTTCTGTTCTATAACCTTATTAATTTCAGAAATTTTGAGGGAAAAACCAACCCTCTCAACAAATACAAATCCACCAAAATTTTATGACAACCTTGTCCTCCAATAACCATACAAATTAGAAAACCTAACCTCAACAAATCCCTGGAAATGTCTTCTGTCCATGAATCTGTTGCAGACCACCTGTATGGCCTACTAAAGTCACCTGTATTGTTGTTGACGTCAGCATGTACGGACCTGCCCTTGCCCAAAAAACCTTGTACGACTGTACGCGATTCACCTTATTGTAACCTGCGTACATACGCGACGGTGCCTCACTTCAACCTGTGGATACCCAATTTATCTTACTACAACCTGTGTACATACGCGACTGTGCCCACTGCAATCCGCGTACATATGTGATTCACCTTCCTGCAACCCACGTACAAGTACAAAAAACTTGTACGGACACCTCCGTATGATTTGCTCTCTGCGACTTCCTCTCTCCTAGGCTAGATTTGCCACCATTGCAGAATTTCCCTTTGCTGAAATCACCAAGCCTCTTAGCACAAGTGCTCACTCACTTATGCTAACTCCATCCTTTCACAATGAGAAAATGTCATTGTTTCCGCCTTATACACACTTGGGATATTGTGGAAGATATCTTCAATCCACTTAGTGTGTCCTTGGGGGCAAGTCTTGAGTCAAGGTATTGTCACTTGATCCTCGACTCCTCCGTCTAGGCCAACTCCTAGCGGAGCCAAGGGGGGTAGTCACTAATTAAATAATCTAAGGCTTAAACTGAATCTAAGAAACTAGTATTTTAGGAGTTTATTGCATTAACCAATATATGAAGTAAATCTATTCTAAAGCATACATCAATCAACAACCATAAGATACATAAGATGCACTTGCATAAAAAGGATACTTGAGATAACAATAGATGCAAGTAAATTTAAAATGTGCTTCAAAGTAAATGATTGAAAGTAAAATGCTTGAAGCAAATAGCTTTGTGTAAATGTAAAAGTGAGACCAATGCCTTAAAGGTATCGTGGGCAGTGTAGATCGAGTATTTTATTAGATTTATTGATAGTAGGTTAATGAGGTAAATTTTATTTGCAGGAAAGTAAAGTGTTTGAACTAATCTAGATTTGGCTCTTCAAAGAACATCCCTAAAGTGGAGGTTGAGCTTGCCGAATATCCAACAGGGAGGTCCCTCTGATTTTGCACACAAGCCCAAGAGAATGTGGGAGATCTGAAAGGGAGAGCCTAGATCTCAAAGTTTCCCTATTAATCTATCACCACTGACCAGCCGAACGTGTATGAAACTTACTCCTAGAAGATCGAGACAAGCTTGCAACTGGAAGGGTCAGGAACAACACTAGGAGATGAGGGGAGTTGTTTATTTTAAACAAGAAATAAAAATTGCTGAAAGGAAATGTTTTCTAATTACTAGTCTTCACTGACCAACCTCTTGCGAGGAGCTGAGGAGACGGTTTATTGCCAACTTTGAATTGCATAAAAATAAAGTCTAGCAATTAGTGTTCTACTTTGCAAACAGGAAAAATAAGCTAAATTGTGATTTATTTTAACCTGATTGTTGATGTGAGTTTGTTTTGAAACTTATATCAAAGGAAAAACTGAAAGCAAGCTAGAAAGAAAAGTAGTCCAAAAACACAACACCAACCTCCCCAGGGGGAAACGAAAAGTGAGGCCTCTTTTGGCTCACTGATTTTATTATATCAGTTACAACGGTCTCTTGAAGAGACTTTGGATCTCTTTAAATAGAGATAAAGATCCTTATAAATTGATCGAAAATGAAAAAATAAACTTTTACAATGTTTTCCAAAGATATAAGGTAACTTTGGGGGTCTTGGGAGCTTCAAATCTTCAAGATTTGGACAACATGTCCCTTTGTTTTTGCACAGACCTGCACAAAACAGCAAGCAAACCAAGATATAATATGCCCCAAAACACTTTAAAGGTGTCTTGGGATGTTAGGTAATAAAGCCCCAAAAAATTCCTAAGTAAATTTATTGAAAAATTACAAAATGGAACCAAGGAATCAAGCTAGAAAGCTTACTTTCTTGGGATCTTTTGCTGCTATTTTAAGGCAACAAAATGCAAGTACTAATTTGCCAAATAATTGAATTAAGCTCTTAGAGAAAGAAACTATCTTTTTCCTTTAAAATGAAACTAAGATAGCCACTAGCAAGCTAGATTTATAAATAAACTATGTGATCTAATCTATTTGCTCTTAAAACATACAAAGTATTGAATGTATTCAACCTTTAACCTTTATTTTATATGTATTTGAAATGAGTAACCACAACATAAATTTTATAGAGTGAGAAAGAGAGGAAAGAAATGCTTTGATCTTCTTGGAATCTTAGGCAATGGAGTCTTGTTGATGGATCAAAGAGGTACTATGTCTTTTTTTAGATCTTGAAGACAAAGATTAGTGCAAGCAAGCCCAATCTCCTCTTCAAGTGTGAGAACCTGCAACACTTATAGATCTCTTGCCAACAAAAATTAATAGAACGGTGCTATCTATATAGAATGCTTCATAAAGACATAAACATTAAGCAAAATGGATATGTATTATAAAAAATTCAGATGTACATAAGCAATAAGATTGCTAAGCAAGCTAGATTTTTTAATCTTATCCTACTTGGAGATAGCTCCACTAGAAGGCCACTTACTAACAATTGAAACAAGAAAAATCAAAATTACAAATTTACCTCACAAATTAGCACATGACATAGATGCTCCACACATGAAATTGACACAAGAATGTAGCCTCCAAAGCCTTTTATTTCAATTCACAATGATGATACAATAATTTACAAATGCAATCCTTCACTAGCTCCAACTAGTTTGCAAAGGGAAGGATGCTTTATTATATAGCAAAAAAAGAAGCTGCCAAGGGGAGGAGGGTGCACCATGTGGATGGAGAGGGAGGGCCATGTGGATGGAGAGGAAGGGCGCACCATGTGGATGGAGAGGGGAGCCAAGTGTGAGGAGATGGCTGCCACCTCTCCCCAAGCTCCTACCATGTGTCACTTTCCAAGAAATAGGGAGGTAGAGGGGGGCCACCTCTCAAGAGGTAGGCTGCCCACTCTTAGAGTGCGCCACCTCTCAAGAGGGGCACACCCCCTCTTTGACCACATGCTCAAAAACCTAGGTGGAGCCTCCTTGACTCAAGTATTCACTTAAATGATGTCTCCTTTGCTTCCCTTTGGTTTCCACATGGCCCCTTGGGCTTTATTCCACTTAAAACATGTTTAAACATGTTTCCCAAAAAATAACATTTGCTGATTTTTTATGTCTTTTTTGGGTTTTGTGAGTAAAATTGACATTTTAGTGATTAAAATCACTAATTTTACTCACAAAAGTGGGTAATTAGGTAAAGTGGGTGCTCTAGGTCCAAAAATGAGCACCCCCAAGGCATATGAAGCCTCCCTAGTACTATTTTTTTAATACAACTTTAATTTACAATTAAAAATTTCCGTTTGACAACGGAAATTTTTAATTAACTGAAAAAATTAAAAAATCCTTAAGGGGACTTAGCATATTTCCATAAAACTTTAGGAAAATGTTTAGCATGGTAATATACATTAGACACTAGGCTTAGATCCTTGTTAAGGCCTAACCATGAGTATATGCTCCAGCTTTGGAGAAATTGAGTGAAAAAACTTGGAAATTATAAATTGCTTAGACAACAAAATATAATTAACAAGTAAAAAAAACACTCCAGAGTAACAACTCATGCCTAAGTCTTGGGTGGCTAAGATCTTTTACAAAGTTGATCATGCAACATCTCTTATTACAATTCCCTAGAGGGTATGGAAAATGTGGAAAAGGTTGGTCTCATAGACCGACTGAACTTTTGAACTCTGAATTTTGAACAAGGAGGAGTTCAATTTTTGGCAGCTTGCTGGAAGTCCATCCTAGTGCAACTTGGTGGATAACATTGGCTCCATATGGGGAGGTGTGCTTGATCTTTTATTTGAAGGAGAACATACGAGAATCTAGAATCACATGACTTGCAGCATCGACACCTCATCAATAACATGTCCATATAAAATCCAATACTAAACATAAGTTGTATAAGTAACAGACATGTATATATACAAAGCAGAAAGTAAACTATGTACAAAAAATGAAAAAGTAAAGTACAAAGGAGAAGGGTTTAGAGAATATGATACAAAAGATGCTCCCATGGACATAAGATGACTTTGTTGAAAAATAGCTTGAGGAGTTGACCATTTACTGGAAGTGGCAACTTCTCACCATCCAATTTGCTTAGGACAAAAGAGTTTTTTCTAGCTACATCCTGGATAATGTATGGCCCTGCCCATAAACTGTCAAACTTCCCATGACTTCTTGGCTTCTCTTTCTGTTTGTCCCATAGGAGGACTCTATCACCTGTCTGGAAATATCTCTGTCTTGAAGACTTATCAAAGGTTTTCTTTATCTTTTCTTGATTTTTTATACTTTGATCTAAGGCCTTTCTTCTACTTTCATCAAGCTCAATTATTTGGTCATTTCTATTTTGATGAAAGTCTTCGTCCAAACCGTATTTCTGAACAAACTGATACATTGGAAGCTTCAAATGAACTGACAAAGTGACATCAAGGCCATAAACCAACTCAAAAGGACTCTTTCCTGTAGAACTTGTCTTTGTAATTTTGTCGGCTCATAGTGCAAACTTGATCTTATTATCCCATGACCTCTTATTATCCCCAACATTTTATTAAGGATAGTCACAAAGTTCTTATTGCTAGATTCAACAAGACCATTGCCTTGGGGATAGTAGTTTGAAGAGTAGGATAATATAATGCCATACTTGAAACAAAATGAGGATAATTATGTTGAACTTAAGGCCTTGGCATTATTAGTAGTTATCTTCCTTGACACACTGGACCTAGTGATAATCTTATCTTCAAGAAAATCTGTGTTACTGGATCCGCGAGGTCTAGACGCAGGATTCGTGTTTCGGATCTAGATCCGGATCCGCCTAGATTCGCCATGGAAACGCCCAAACAACGGTTCTGATTTGCCAGGAAACGGATCCGTGGCCTTCGATACGCATCCTCTTGCCCAAAAACGAATCCGGATTTTTTGGAAACGAATCCCACTGTCCAGTGACCCCACACACGTAGATCCCAAAAATTTTTGGACGGTTTTATTGCTTGAGCTGCAGTTTCGGTTTTATGAGTCTTTCCCGCGGTTTTAGGGTTTCGACCTCCAGATGGCATTATAAGGGCCCGACCCCACTTCACAAGACAACAAGTAGTCGCTTGTCTCTTGTGGTCAGGCCTGACACTCACTTTGAGTAGAGTGCAGACTCCAGAGGTGCGCGCGGGAATCGGGAGCGACAACCTACATGTATGTTTTGTTTTCGGTTTTTTAAATTTTAAAATTAAATTTTATTATATATATAAGTTTATAACACGGTATATATATTGTGTTATATATATATATATACAGTTATATACATAACAATATATATACTTATATCTATACTGTTATATATAAACAATATATATTTATATACTGTAAGTAAAATATATATTATAGTATATAAATATATATTGTTTATATATAACAGTATATATTATTTATAATCTGTTATATATATATAACAGTATAGATATATATTATACTGTCTTGTATATATATATAAGACAATATATATCCTTTTGGCAGTAAGGATCTTGTACATACTATCTTATATATTGTTTGGTGAAATTATTACTAATGTCACACACATTTAAACAAACTTAGCATGCATTAGATTTTTAAAACTTAGTACATATGCTCTAGCCTCTTACTTACAACAATTTAAAATTCCCCATACACGCGTGATGCAGTGTTAAACATGGAACCATCACAACAGAGTGAGGGGGCAACTAAGGATCCAAGATCTCCTTTATGGCAGTATGTGGAAATCCTCGACAAAGCTACCGAGGGTGGTTCATATAAATGGAGATGTAGTGAATGCAATAACGTCCAGAATGGCTCATACACTAGAGTGAAGGGCCATCTCACTGGACTGACTAACACAGGGGTGACGGTATGTCCTGGTCCAAATGATACAGATGACAAACTTGGACTAGGTTTAAGTACTGCAAAAATTCAATTTCATGCATCTTTGCAAAATGTTGCTGATAGGAGACATGCTAAATGAAAGGTTCCTGTGCAAGGATCTATAACTAAGCCTCCAATACCATCTAGACTAGCTGTCACAACTAATAAAAGGCCTACTTTGGGACCTCTTGAAGCAACATTTAATAACCAAGGTAGAGAAATAGTTGATGAACATGTAACTCGTTGCCTCTATGCAAATGGGCTAGCATTCAATTTGGTGCGCTCCCCTTGTTGGAAACAAATGATTAAGGCAGTCAATGAAGCGCCAAAAGGGTACAAGAGCCCTGGTTATGAAAAAGTCCGCACCACTTTGTTGGATTTAGAAAAACAATCTGTGGATAGACAATTACAGTCAATTCGAGAGACATGGACTGAAACAAGGATTTCCATTGTCTCTGATGGATGGAGAGACCAAAGAAACCGACCTTTGATTAATATTATTGCAATATGCCCCCAAGGAGCAATGTTTTTAAAGGCTATTGATTGCAACGGAGTGGAGAAAGATGCAACATTCATTTCCACAATTCTTATTGATGCAATAGAAAGTGTAGGGCCACATAATGTTGTCCAAGTAATCACGGACAATGCATAGGTTTGTAAAGCTGCAGGCTTAATTGTGGAGGGTCGGTATGATTACATCTTTTGGACTCCATGTGCGGTGCATTCATTGAACCTTATCCTTGCCAAGATTGGCAAGATTGGGTGGATCAATGAAATATATGTAACATCGAAGGAGATCCAAATGTTCATCACCAATCATTCCATGTTCGAAGCCATATATTGGGGTTTTGCAAAGTTGGAGCTACTCAAGGTACTCCATTTTTAATCAATATTATTTGTATTATGTTTTTTAATTTTTAAATTCTAATTGTATTTGGTTTCTAATTTGAGATTTGACTTTTCAAAACTTGTAGGTTGCCGAAACCCGTTTTGCCTCCCACACTTTAGTCATAAAGAGGCTTGTGGAGGTTAGACAAGCATTGCAGGCAATGGTCATCGACCCTCTTTGGGAGTCGTGGAGAACTTCCTCCTCTGATAGAGGACAAAAAATCAAGTCTATCATTCTTGATGATGCATAGTGGGACAAGGTCCAATACCTTATGTGGTTTACATAACCAATTCTGACCATGATCAGGACATTTGACACAGATATGCCTTGTTTGGGGGAAGTCTATGAAAGCATAGATAGTATGTTAGAGAGGATAAGAGAAATTATCAAAGCCAATGATGATGATCCCCTTGAACTATTTTACCATGAAGTGAAGGACATAGTTACCAAAAGGTGGAACAAAATGACCACGCTATTACACCTTTTGGCCTATGCACTACACCCCAAGTATTATCATTCCAAAGTTTTGTCTTTACCAGGTAGAACAACGCTAAACAAGGATTCTGAACTGGTACAGGGATATAAGACAACTTTGAGGAAAATCTACAGGGACGTGGGAATGGCAATGGAAGTACGTGAGGAATTTGGAGCATTTGTACAGTCCACTGGTAACTTTTTAGATCCATTAGCCATGGATGATCGGGGGCATATGGATCCTATTACATGGTGGGGCTTCCCTGGTGGGGATAACATTCATCTCTCAACTCTAGCGACAAGGTTGTTATCACAGGTTGCCAGTTCCTCATCAGCTGAGAGGAATTGGAGTACATATGGCTTCATCCATTCAATGAAGAGAAATAGACTGGGAGCAGGGAAGGTTGAGGATCTTGTGTATGTTCATTCCAACCTTCGCCTTCTATCACATTCTAGTCTAGAGTATAAGATGGGTCCAAGAAGAATGTGGGATGTGGAACCTGAGATCTCTGACTTAAACATGACACTTAATGCCATGAATCACCTCAACCTACTTGAGGATGTCCAACCACCAGTGCATACTTCTGCTACAACTTCCAACATTCCCAGACACCCCTCGTGTATTCAATATGTAGAGTTGCAATATGTAGATGATGAGGATGTAGACCCATTTCAGGATATGTAGTTGGACCTATTGTACACTATTATACTAGTAGAGTGTTTTGTGATGAGACACTCAATTTTGTATTTACTATTACCCTTTTTATATGAGATGATGCATCATGATTTCAGTCTAAACAATTTCAAATTATCTAATGATCTCAGTTCTAATGTTGTGATTCATGAATGGTTATGATTCTTTACTTTGAATATATTTTTAAATTTTTTAAAAATATTATTATATTTTTTGTATGTGGCGTTTCCCAGTCGTATCCAGATCCTGGCTTTTCAAAAATCTGGCGGATCCGTATCCGTATCTTGGTAACATAGAAGAAAATCCATGACCACTTTGTCAGGTTGCTGACTTGGTGAGTATAGCTTCTACCCACTTTGTGAAATAATCAGTGGCTGTGATTATCCAAGTATAGCCATTACTTGAATTATCTTTGAACTGACCAATAAAGTCAAGCCCCCACTGCTGAAAAGGGGCTTCCACCACTATTGGTTGTCATGGTAAGGCTGCTAGCTTCTGCTTCCTAGTGAACAACTGCCACTGCTAACAACCCCTAACCTCTTGTGCACATCTGAAAATATAGTAGGCCAGTAGTAACTTGCTCTGAAGATTTTGTGAGCAGTTGTTTTGGCTGCGAAATGACCACCACAAAATCCTGAATGAAAATCAACCAAAAGTCTTTTGGATTCAAGCTCGTTAACACACCTAAGTATCACCCCATCGAGGTTCCTCCATCCCAATCCATCCTTTATGATACAAATACTTAGCTGCTTTCAACCTCAATGCTCTTCTTTTATGACCAATTAAATGACTTGGGCATGCGAGATTAGAAAGAAAGAAAATGATATCAACATACCATTCGTGTTTTTCTAACTTTTGAAGCTCTGATGATTAGGTTGGCCTAGGTTGACTGTTTTGATAGACTAGGTCCAAAGCTTGTTCATTTCCTTCAGTTAGCATTTGAGCTAATCCTTGACCTTTGATTAACTTAGCGGGTTTTATCTCTAAGTCATACTCTTGTATTTTAGAAACCCACTTTCCCCTGACCCC
>ML795736.1:96980-113368 GCA_009831015.1 Picea engelmannii | reverse complement strand
CCATCTCAGCTTTAGAAAATAAAGGCTTCAGAGTTGCCTTCATAGATGGAGAAGTCCTTATGTGGGCCAAAGGAAAAACCATGGAAGAAACAATTGTTATTGGAAAAGAAGAAGGTGGCTTGTATAAGCTAAAGGGTCACTCAGAAGCAGCCATGACCCACTCCATTGAGAATCCATGTGAACTTTGGCATAGAAGGCATCTCATGTCTACTAGAACTCAAGGTTGACCATGAAGGTGTGTGCAATGGATGTGCACAAGGAAAGAACATCAAGAACCCTTTTCTGAAGAGAGACAGTAAAACAGAAGGAGTCATAGAGCTCATTCACTCAGATGTGTGTAGCCTAATGCCATCATCCTCCATCAGTGGGTATGTATACTATGTATCCTTTATTGATGACTATTCTCATAAAACCTGGGTTTACTTTTTGAAATCAAAAGATGAAGTGTTCAGTAAATTCAAAGAATTCAAAGCCTTGATAGAGAATCTTTCTGAAAGAAAGATCAAGATACTCAGGTCAGATAATGGAGGAGAATACACCTCAAAAGAGTTTGCAAACTTTTGCAAAGATGCCGGGATCAAGAGGGAGCTCACCACTCCCTACAATCCTCAACAAAATGGTGTAGCAGAAAGAAAGAACATAACTATAATGGAAGCAGTGAAGACCATGATCCATGATCAAGATCTTCCAATGTATTTATGGGTAGAAGCAACAAAAACAACAGTATACGTACAAAATAGATTGTCCCATAGTGCACTTGGGTTGAAGGCCCCTGAAGAGATGTTCTCCGGAAAGAAGCCAGAAGTAAGCCATCTCAAAATATTTGGCTGCCCAGTATTTTTACATATTCCAAAAGAGAAGAGAACCAAGCTGGACCCTTCAAGAAAGAAGGGAATATTTGTTGAATACTGTGAGGTCTCCAAGGCCTTCAAAGTTTATATACCAGGTTTTCATCATATTGAAATCAACAAGGATGTAACCTTTGATGAAGACGCAACACTCAAGAAATCAAGAAGATGCCAACTTGAAGAAGTATATGAAGAGGAACCTGTAGCTCCCAGAGTTGCAGAACCAGTGAGGGAAGTCATAGCTTCCCTTGATGAGGAGATTCTAGAAGACCATGATATAATAGAGTCCTTGGAACCTCCCCAGATGACGATCTCCCACAAGAGAAAGCCAGCCTGGGCAAGGGAACTTATTCAAGATGGAGAGAAGTATGGTGTCCTCGAAGGAACCATGAGACAAGTGAAGAAACCAAAGCCATTCTCCAGTTATATGGCTTTGATGTGTGATCTCTTAGAGAAGGAGCCTACCTGCTTTGAAGGAGCCATTCATAAGAAAGAATGGGCAGATGCCATGATAGAAGAATACCAATCCATCATAAAGAATGATGTATGGGAAATAGTTCCTAGACCGAAGAACAAGGATGTGGTATCTTCCAAATTGCTTTTCAAAATAAAACATGCTGTTGATGGAAGTATTGAGAAATATAAAGCAAGATTTTTTGCTCGTGGCTTTTCTCAAAAGGAAGGCATTGATTATGAAGAGACGTTTTCTCCTGTAGCCAGATACACTTCAATCAGAACCATCATAGCCCTTGCAACTAAGATGAAGTGGAAGTTACACCAGATGGACGTGAAAACTGCCTTCTTGAATAGTGTCATTGAAGAAGTGTATATAGAACAACCTCAAGGATTTGAAGTTGAAGACAGGAAGACTCATGTGTGCAAATTTAAGAAGGCTCTGTATGGATTGAAGCAAGCTCCTAGAGCTTGGTATGGAAGGATTGACAGTTTTTTGACGAGCTTGGGCTTTACCAAGAGTAAAGCTGATTCTAATCTTTACTTCAAGGTTATGAATGATGAGCCTGTTATATTACTGTTGTATGTGGATGACTTATTCTTAATTGGAGAATAAAAGGTCATCACTGAATGTAAGAAGAAGCTCGCTGTAGAATTTGAGATGAAAGACCTTGGCCTAATGCACTATTTCTTAGGTCTTGAGGTCTGGCAGAGCCCAGAGAGGATCTTCCTTAACCAAGGGAAGTATGCAGTTGAAATACTAAAGAGATTTGATATGCTGGAGTGCAAGTCCATGAATACACCCATGGAAACAAAGTTGAAGCTCCTGGTTGACTCTTCGTCAGAATTGATTGATGCTACGTTGTACAGACAGATCATTGGATCGTTGATGTATCTGAAGAATACCAGGCCAGATATATGTTTTGCTGTGAACACCTTGAGTCAGTTTCTGGTAGAGCCCAGACGTGTTCACCTGGTTGGTGCAAAACATGTGATGAGGTACCTTAAGGGTACATTAGATTGTGGTCTCAGTTATGATGGAGATCATGACTTCAGACTGAGTGGTTACACTGATTCAGATTGGGCTGGAAGTGTCTTTGACAGAAAGAGTACTTCAGGATGTTGTTTCAGTCTGGGGTCAACCATGATCTCATGGCAGAGTAGGAAGCAATCAAGCATTGCTCTCAGCACGGCAGAAGCAGAATATATTGCTGCATGTTATGCCAGTTGTGAAGCCATATGGCTTCAGAAGTTGTTGACGGGTCTATTTGATCTAGAGATGGAAGCAACCATGATCCTATGTGATAACCAGAGCTGCATAAAGATGACAGAGAACCCTATGTTCCATGACAAGTCAGAACACATAGAGATCCGATATCATTACATCCGTGATATGGTGCAGAAGGGAGCCATAAAGCTCCAGTATGTTAGCACGGATGAACAGGTTGCTGATGTGTTGATCAAGCCTCTATCTCGTGTAAAGTTTGAGCACTTTCGAGATAAGCTTGGTGTAGTCCATAACAATGCTGTATATGTCGTGTCGGTGAAAGTGTCGGCGAGGGTCCGGAATGTAACTTCTCGGCGACATCGGCGGAAAATGTCAAAATATCTCGGAAAATGCCGCAAGACCTCAAAAAAATACAAAAACACTCATTTTTTTCAAATTTTTAAACTTGTAAAGCAACAACAACATCCAATAAACACTTGCTACATAAATATGAAAATACAACCAATAAATAAGATGCATAAGATGTCAAGTGGTCACATATCGTTACTAAACTAAAAATTCTGAAACATGTTCCTGATAGGATGATAGTAGATACATAATCACATCAAATGATCAAAATAAATGTATCTCATGAGATGAATCATCATGAGGCATCCATATACTAAATAGTACATGATAAAATGAAAATGATAGATCATAGGAATCCAAATCATTGATTCCCTCTAGGTCGTGTTGCTCTAGCCTTTTTACGGGTAAAGGGCACCAATTTTCCTCTGGAAGCAGTAGGTGGTCATGGAGGTACTCTAGATGAGCTTGGTGTGGAAGCTCCAGCTGCTTCAGATACTCCATCTGAGGTGGTAAGTGATGGGGACGAGGTGGAAGGAAAAGTGTGTTGCCTCCTCCCAATCCCAATGGACCCAAGTCCAACTCCATGTATGGCTCTCCGTGGAGGTGGTGGTGGCATTGGATCCATTGGAAGTCCAATCTCCTCCTCAGCCTCTGTATCCACTGGAAGTGGAACATCGTCCTCCTCCTCCTCCTTTGTTGTCCCCTCCTCACTCAAATCATTTGCATGCTCCTCCAACCATTCGGGGGCCTCCTCCATCTCAGGCTCCTGAATCTCCACCCTCCACTGACTGGTGGTGTCAATGTTATCCAATGAAATGGCTTCTATCTCAGGTTCTTTGTCAAGTTGCTTCACCCACAACCTTAGATTGTAGTAAACATATACCAAGTCATTAAGTCACTGGGTACCTAACCTGTACGAATATTGAGAGCTATAGTTAGTGATGGTAAATAAATAGTAAATTCTAAATTGTCAAAATTAAAATTAAAAAAAATATAAACAATTTAAATTTTGATTGTTGCATATTCTTGACATATTCCGACACATTCAATGTGTCGCGACATATTCAAAATGTTGGAAGTGTCGCGACATTTCCGACATTTTCGAAATCTCGGCGATATATTCAACAGTAGTCCATAAAGACCTCCCTCGAAAGGGGGAGTAGTGTTGTGTTGCCAGCCTAGTGCTGTGATGCCAGCCTTGTGCTGATGATGTGTTGCCAGCCTAGTGTTGTGATGCCAGCCTCGTGCTGATGATGTGTTGCCAACCTCGTGCTGATGTGTTGCCAGCCTCGTGCTGTGATGATGTGTTGCCAACCTCGTGCTGTGATGCCAACTTCGTGTTGATGATGTTGTGTTGCCAGTCTCGTATTGTGATGCCAACTTTGTGTTGATGATATTGTTTAGCCAGCTTCGCGCTGTGATGCCAATTTCGTGCTGAAGACTCTCAACCTAGTGCTAATGTTGATGATGCTCCAGCCTTTGTGCTGTGTTGTTGATGATATTGATGATGAGAAGAACTTCCGATGATTTATAGATACGTCGGTCAGTGTTCCAGATGCTGTTGATGATGTTGCCCTCTCTCTCTCTTGATGATGTTGTAGAATACCCTTCTTGTTAAGGGGGAGTGTTGAAATATTGTAACTGCAAAGAGTATTCTATTTATTATTGATGTATTATTCATTAGATCAATCCCCTTTTATGGATTGATCATGTCGGGCATTGTAAATGATCAAATCCCCTTTTGCGGATTGGTCAAACCCTAATTATAATATTCAAATTGAGAAGTCGGCCCCCAAGCAAATTAAAGTGGTTCTAACCACCTAGAAAGAGAAGTCGGCCCTGCCAGTGAAGAGACACCTCCTTTCAACGTCTGCCAGTTTGTATAAATAAAGGAAGCCAACCACTCATTTGTTCATTCACTCATTCGATCATCCAAAGCGCAAGTTTGGTTGCTGCAGTTGGAGAAGAAGGAAGAGAGAGAGGCGCATTACTTGGGAGAGGATATTCTCTAGTGTTTGGTTTATTGTCTTGGCATTGTATTGGCTATCTATATTAAGGAAGCTTTTTGCTGGGTTTTCTCCCCCATGAGGGTTTCCCAGGATAAATGATGTGTCTCTTGTGATTGTGTTTCTCTCAGTGATCCTATCTATGCTATGGTTATTTAGTGAATTGAAAAGAAACCTAATAATAGCTTAAACTCTAACAGTTTTAGTCACCAAGGGTTAGCACATGCATACCAAAATAACTGTAACACACCTAGAGATCTTTACAGTTGAAAATACAGTAGTTCTACACTCTAACATACATGAAATTGAACACAGGTATTTTTGGTCAACATGACCCTGGATAAAAAACCCTCGGGGAAAACCAATTTGGAATATATGTCTATATATGAGGAGAATAGATGGTGGAATACAACAAGTACAAAATATAGATGAACCTGATACAATAACAGCTTGATCCAAGCTGCAACACTAGTCCAAATGAAGCAAGAACACCCTAGGATGGTGCGCCCCCCCAAAATGTTGACAAGACCATTGAACTGGAGCCAGAAGCCAACTAGAAGCTTTGATTAAGAAACCCCTCCACAGTACTTTGATACTGATGAGTAGCCTCCCTCTGAAACAAACCTCACTGCAATCTGAGCTTTGAAAGTCCTCCCCATTGATGATGCGCCCTCCTCACCAAGTGCACCCTCCTCAAAACAAGAATCTCCCCACTAAATAAACAAGGCCCTAATCCTGCTGGCTATCTCCATGGAAGGGAGCGCCCAAGCTAGCCTCAACATATGCCTGAAACCTCATCATCACGCTCTCTCTCAAACTCTCCAAGTGAACAAATGAGTGAATAAGCTCCTCTACCTCCTTTGCGCCCCTCTTGAACCTCCATAAGGAAATCTAAACGATCAACGACTGAGATCATCCCATCTCAAGTCCAATCAAAGGTTGAGATCTCTCCAAAAGAATCTCACTCTCAAACCCACTTTGGGTTAAGTTCCCTAAGTTCACTTTATGTCTCCAAATTCACCAACAAAGTGAATTAATAGTCATTTTAGGCATAAATGACCAAATTTTACTTTTGACTTAAATCTCCTAAGTCAAAGTGAAATTAGATAAAGTACAAGGCACAAAGTACATAGTACTTCCCACATGTGCTTAGGAGCTCACAAACACATGGGGAACACCTCCCAAGGTACATAATCTCAACACTATGTAAACTCGAAAATGCTTAAGGGACTTGACCAAGGCATATGCTTGCTTTTCCATGGTTGTGTAATTAAGCTCTGAGTTTTGCAATGCCTTGCTCATGAAAGCAATGGGTTGCTCTTGACCCTCGTCATTCTTTTGGAGCAATATCCCTGCTATAGTATCTTCAAAAGCAAAGGAAAAGATTTGAAAGTCTTTAGAATAATTCAGACTAATTAGCACAGGAGATTTACCAATTGCGTCCTTAATGTTTTTAAAAGCTTGTCTTCCTTCTTCTGTCCACTCAGACTTGACATCTTTCTTTAAGAGTTTGAGGATAGGTTTCATGGTCTCGACCAAGTTTGGGATGAATCTCCTAACAAAGTTATTTGACCAAGGAAAGACAGGAGGGATTTCTCGGTTTGGGGAAAAGGGACTCCTTGTATGGCTTGCACCCTTTCTGGGTCCATTTTCACCCCGTCCTTTGCTATGATATGACCCAACAAATTACCTTCATCAACACCCAAAATTGATTTAGCCGGATTCAAGGAGATGCCATATTTCCAACATCTTTCAAACACTTCTCTAAGATGACCCACATGATCTGATCTTTCTTTTGAGAAAACAGTCAAGTCATCCTAATAGATTTCAATGATTTTGCCCATTAACTCATGGAAGGCAAAATCCATGGCCCTATGAAAAGTAGCACCTGCGTTTAGTAAGCCAAAAGACATTCTTAGGTTCTCAAAGGTGCCCCATGGTGTGGTGAAGGTTGTTTTATTTTGATCCTCCTTCCTCACCAACACCTGATTATAACTGGAGAAGCCATCCAACATGGACATTATTTTAGAACCAGTCACTCTTTGCAATAGAGTTTCCAAGTTGGGTAGGGGGTATTTATTTTTAATGCATGCTAGATTTGGATTTCTAAAGTCAATGCATAGTCTTATTCCCCTGTTTTTCTTTCTAACTACTACTAAGTTAGAACACCATGAAGAATGCCTTGCTGGAGCAATGATGCCAGCATCCAACATCTTTTTGAGTTCAACTTGAACCAATGGTGCTAACTTAGGATTTATTCGCCTAAGTTTTTGTCGGAAAGGTTTTGTGTCTTCTTTGGGTGGGATAGTATGTTGAAACACATCGTCTTTATAAGCTTTGAGTTCATCATATGTGAATGAAAATACATCCCTATACTCATGGACAAGACTTATTGATTCTTTTCTTTCTTTTTCAGAAGTATCCTTTCCGATTTTTATGAGCCTCGGGATTTCCTTTGTCCCAATGTTTACTTCTATGTAACTGTCAGGTTTTATTACTTCTTTTTTCTTTTTATGCATGTCATGCCTGTCAAAGATCTTTTCTAACGAAGTTATTCCTCTAGGGACTGGATTTTTTATTGGGTCATCTTCCTCAATATAATCTTTTCCTTCTTCTTTGTAACTGACATTGAAACCGAAGAATTCCTGAACGTTATGGATTAATCTTAAGATTTGCTCATCATCTCTGAAAACTTGCCAGTGATCAACATTATTTGGAACTGAAGGTCTAAAGATTATTTCCAACTTTCCTTTTCCTTTTATTAGATCTTCTGAGGGCTGGAGGGTTGAAGCTGCTACTGCCAAACTGTTTTGATCCCTAGGGATTGAAATGAGATCTATAGCATCAAACAATTCTATAGTATTCCAGATTGCATTTCTGTATGTTTTCAATCTATCACTTTTGCATGCATACTTATTTTTTACTTGGAGGATGACCAAATCTGAATCACCTTTAATATTTAATATTTTGATCCCCATATCTTTATCAATTTCCAGACCAAGTAGAAGTGCCTCATACTCATCCACATTATTTGTTGCATCAAACTCTAATCTAAATGCAAAATTGTATGACTTTCCTGTTGGCGAAACTAGAACAATTCTTGCCCCTTTTCCTTATCTTGAATGTGCACCATCAAAGTTCATCTTCCAAGCTTTATTACTTTTCTTTTCATCCTTAAATTTTTCTTCAGTTGGTGCTAGGAAGTTTGAACATATTGAGAAATTACCCATGTCAGACATTTGGCATAAGAACTCATTGAATGGCTCTTTAGGATCCTCAATGTGATACTTTCTTTCTGTTTCTCTAAAGAGCCTGAAATTCTGAGTTGATGGAGGAGGGTATGGGATAGTTGCAAAAGTCAAATCCATATTTAGGCAACCTCCCATGTGAGCTCCCCATTTTCTGGAAAGAAGCATACCCCAAGCATCTAGCACATCGATTACAAGCACATCCATTTTGAAAGCAAAATTTGGGTGGAAAGCTAGCTTGACTGGAAAATCTATGATAATCCCATGGGTTTCAATTTTTGTGGAATCCATGTCACACACATTGTGATAAGTCCTTGTAACTTTAAGGCCCAATCTTTGCATGATCCCCTTGGTAATAATGTTGAATGAAGCTCCAAAATCATACATACAATTATACAACCATTGATCATTTATTTCTAAGGACACAAAGAAGGGATGGTTTTCTTCTTTGGTTCTATCTCTGCTAGTCAAAACAATTGGAGGATCTTCATGATGTTCCTTCTCTTTTTCTTGACTTTTCACAACCACTTTATCATTTGGAACATTTATTGCTTTGAGGAGTTTTTCCTTGTGAAGGAATTTTCAAAAGATCTGACACTGGAACCAAAACTTTTGCATTTGAAATCCAATTACCTAAATCAACAGTTAGATCAGTAATTGGAGGAGGATTAGTTACCTTGGGAAAGTTCGCTTGAGACTTGTTTGCACCATCCTTCCCTTTTCTTTGGTAGACTATTCCTTTATGTCTGGCCATTTCCAAAATCTGCTCATTTGTGGGCTTGTGTCCATACAACTTTGTAACATTATCATACTCTTCAACCACCTCATTGGCTTGCTCACTTCTTTCTTGCATTTGAACCCAATAATCCATTGATAAGGCGTGAGCTTCACCAAAGTTGTTTATGTGATTAGAGTTTCTTAATTGTCCCACAAAATTGTTTGTTGGAGGAAGGCCTTGTTCATTTATTTGACAAAAGATTGGGCAGGTAGACTCTTCATGAAAGTCTTCACATGCTCTACAAAAGGGTGGTATTTCTTCATTTACCACATTATTGGATTCCAACTGATTAGGTGACGTTTGTTCTTGAGGAGGACCTTTCTTTTGCCATCCTTCATTGTTAGGCATGGGTTGGAATCTGTTATTTTGGGACTGGGACCTCTCCATTGCTATCAATCTATTTTGCAAAGCACTAAGTTGAGTAGCATGAGTTGACTCCATTCTTTTAACCATCTCCGTTATGGCCTTTAAAGGGTCATAAGACAGATCTTTATTATCGGGAACTGTTGCCTTTTCTTTAGAATCTGACTGTCTGGAAGAGCTACCTCTGATGAACCCTGGAAGATTTTACTTTCTTGACACTTGCATGTTCTTATCAATTTTGTTAGCTGTTTCTTGAGCTATTTTGTGGTTGGTGGGTTGCTTATCTCTTAGTTGATACCTCATTTCTCCACCAAATGCCTCAATGTAGTAGATCAAGATAACATTATCTGGAGGCTTGATGTTTGTATGCAAGCTTGAAACTAAGTCATTGAATATCTTATTAAATTCATCCATAGTTTCATTCTCATTCTTCCTTATTGTGTTGAGGGAAGCCAACATGTGACGGTGATCTCTTTTCTCCCCCCATTTCTCAGTGAAAGCATCTAGGAGATCTTTCAAAGTCTTGAATTTATTGTTTGGCATGTCTTCGTACCAGTCTCGAGAGAAGCCCTTCTCCCAGGATAACCTCTTTTGCCTAGAGAACCTCTTTTGCCCTTCCAAGTGTGGGCTGCAAGGGCTCGATTCTCATCACTGCTACTCTTCACCATACCATCCATATCATCCATGGACACCAACTGGGTCTCCTCCGGGATACAATTAGTCCATAGTCTATCAAAGTTTGGTAACTTGTCTCGTGCACAGATCCCTTGCACAAATGGTTCCTGTTATCCCCCACTTTTAGGGATAACTAGGAGATTATGTCTCGAGGCCCACAGGTCCTAGACATGGAGTACCGAGAGCCAGATCAACTTGAGCATGGCCCTGGAGGGCCCATCTTTCTCACTCTCAACGCCTCCACTTTGTCAGCAACAACAACAACATCCATCACCTTCGGCTTGGTTCTGCATCAGAGATGGTTCTTGCTCCATGAGGTAATGAGTCTGGGTATCATGGTATGTGTCATTCTGATCCTCAAAACCTTTGAATATGTGCATTTGATTCCTTTGTTTCTAACATGTGCTTGGATCTTATGCTTGTCCACTTGACCATGTCTGGGGGGAATGACAGGATGCCCTAGCAAGCTTGTGTCCATAGGTTTTGAGTTGCCACTGGGGGGATTTCTGAAAAGCCATCGTCCAATCCCATCATACATACCACTTTCCATCTTATTTCCCGCTCACCCATCCCGTTACATTGGCCTGGGCATAGGGTTAGCCAACCATTTAGGGGTTGTACCTTACCTTATGGGAAGAATGGGCTAAAGGCCTGGGGGGTAAAAGCAGCTAAAAATAAAAGCCTAAGAATAAAACCTCGAGATGCTTCGCCCAGGGATCCTTGAGAAAGCAATAAAAGGCTTCTCAGAAAGAAACAGAGGGACCTGTAAAAAATAAATCAAGACCTAGTTGAGGGATGGGGGGTCTCATCACAAGCCAGCGCATTAGGTCCATGGGTGCCTAAAGGTATGACACTACCAATAACTGGTTACCACGCCAGGGTAGTGGCTCTTGGTTGCATGGCCAAGAGAAAGGGGGTCTCATCACGAGCCAACCTTCTCATTTTTCGTGAAAGTACTTGTGGGCAACATTGCCACCTCTGGTCACCAAGCTGGGGCAGTGTCCCTTGACTGGCATCTTGAAAGAAAAAGCAATAAAAAGATAAAAAACAATAAGACAAGACCTGATTAGAGGATAGGGGGTCTCATCACGAGCCAGCTTATTAGGTCCATGAGCATCTAGCGGTATGACACTACCAGCATCTGGTCACCTCGCCAGGGTAGTGGCTCTTGGTGACATAGCCAAGAGAAAGGGGGTCTCATCACGAGCCAACCTTCTCATTTCCGTGAAATGCTTGTGGCTAACATTGCCACCACTGGTCACCAAGCCAGGGCAGTGTCCTCTGACTAGTATCTTGGAAGAAAAAGAATGAAGATAAGAGGCATGAATGGGCTTGGAAACATTGCATCCATGATAGGTGCAACTCACCCCCCACAGAGGCACCCACCGGTAAGCCATCCCTGCTATGACTGCACCTTTTGCCCAGGCATCCCCATTCACCTCACCCACTTACATGACTTGGATTTAATCCTTTCTAGAAACATCCCTCTTCCAGTAGACACTAGCCCAATAGGACGTCCTGTCACCTCCTCCAAACTTGCATTGCAGACTTGTATAATGTCTTTGAGCACTAGACTGGGGTAAAGGGGTTTTATGCACATGTTTAATAATATTGATGATAATATGTGATTGACATTGCTATGATCCCTGTGACATATGAGTCCCTGGAGGGCGTAGTTGTTGATGTGCAGGATCATGCCTGACGGATAGGTACACATGGGGAGATGATCAGTTCGGACCTCCATGGGGCTGAAGAGCCCACCAGATGGATGCTAAGACCCCAGTAGGGGGCAGAGACAGGGCAGAGCGTTTGTACCAGGGAAGAGCAGAAGAATCCACTAGAGGCAGTTGAGCAGACTTGTACCTAGGGGGGTTGAGCCCTCTCCACGGGAACGTTGGTCTTGGAAGGCCCAGGACGTCTCCCAGGATGCCCATGACATCACCCAATAGTATGGACGTTTTGGGAGGTAGATATGGCAGTTTTGGCACCTGTGGCAGCTTGGAGAAGCCCAAGGAGGGCTAACGTTTTGCTCCAGGAGGCTGCATTTGCCCTAAAAGGGGCTAACATCACCCTCGAAAGGGGATGACGTCTCACTATTACTTGATTAGGGTTTTAATTCAAGACTTTTAATGTAAAACAATATGATTTTAGTATTTTGGCCTTGTCGGCCTTTTAATGACCTAAAATGTAATTTATGTCATTGGTATGCTATATATTGAGGGTTTTTGCCTTCATATTTTGGATCATCTTTCACTCACCACTTGGTGAGGTCTGAAATTTGCGCCCTTCTTAGGGTTATTGGCTGAAATATTGAGGCACACATGTTGAAGGAAGACTTTTATTGGCATTTTGGCATTTCTCTTGGTGGAAGGTATTATAACTAGGGTTTGCTATGTGATTTCTTGGTTAAATGTAAGTAAATTTCTGCAAAACTTCTTGATTGAATGGTTGTAGTGTTGTTTTCTTGCATTTATTATTATACTTTGCTGAATTAAACCCTAAGTCACAAGCACATGCTAAAGGTCCTTGTCTCATGTCCCTACCAAGATTTTGAGCCATTTAATTTGCATGAAGAAGATAGAGCCTTTCCATAGCAACACTCTATCCTTTCTTCTAGCCTAGCCGTTTTACTCTTGTTGAGTTAAGAGGGAGAAAAACACACCAAGGCCTAGGGTAGCCTACACCTGGTGAGCCGTTTTTCCCTAGGGTTTGTCTAGTGAAGCCTTGCTTTAGCAACACATCACTAACAAACTCTCTTGTCTTAGATCAATCATCTTTCAAGCTAGCCGTTTTTTCCATTAAGCTAAAGGAGGAGAGAGCACTGAGGCCTAGGGTTTCTACACCAAAGTGAGCCTCTCTCCCCTAGGGTTTTGTTGTTGAGGCCTTGATTTAGCAACACCTCAACACTTTACCCTCTTGTCTTTGGTCTTTCAATATCACTTAGTCCTTCAGCCTTTGCGTCCTCTCTTTGGCTCCATATACTCTAGCAACGCACTTATCTAAGGCCTTGTGTGTTGAGTACTTTGATCTTAAACAACTTCCAAACACTTTAAGCAATCTCTTACTAACCTTTCTAACCCTAGTGCTGCTACCTATTACTTGTGCTATAAATACATTTATTGCAGCATCTATTTGTCTCTAAAGCAATTGAATGACTAGCTAAGACGTTGCTTCAAGCATTTGTTACATTAATGATAAATTGCCATTGTTTATTGTGAAGCTTCATTAGCATTTATTGTGAAGTGATATATATTGTAATCATTGCCATTGTACAACTTTGATTTGCTTCAACAATAATATCGTTTATCAATTGCTTATTATTAGAAAGTCATTGATTATATGAAGTACTAACCAACAAGCAAGCTTGCACATGTAGTTTCATTGTTGCTTTGTCTCGGGCAGGTACTCTTATTGGTTATTACTTCCGGTTATCTTTCATCTTTATTAGCTATAAGCCGAAATTTCTGCTAGGTGGTGACTTGTGAGGGGGAAAATATCTTTTAGCTCTTAAGCCTTTTGCCTTCTCAAAACCCCAGGTCACCGGGGACGTCTCCCCTGGGCCTAACCTCCCTAAACAGAAAGAACCTTCCCATTGAGGTGATAGTGGTGGGATTGGTTCAGTTGCGCCAGTTTGCCTTTCTTTCATCCGTCTTTTACCTTAACTACAAATTGTGCGATAACAGTTCCCAAGACCTGGGAAGACCTCTCAACGCTACATTCACCAACTCAGCATCTTGCACTGTCTCGCCAATAGTTGCAAGTTGATCTCGGATCTGAGTGATCTTCACAACTGTGTCCTCACTGTTCATCCTGACAATTTGAAGCTAGTGCTTCAAATGTAGCATCCTACCTATATTCTTGTATTGGTATAGACCCACCAAAGCATCATACATGTCCTTGGAAGATGTCTTCTTAGCAACGTGAGGAATCAAGTGATCCTTCATGGATTCTAGCAACACCTGCTTGGCCTTCACTTCTTTCTTCTTCTGTGCTGTCAATTCCTGCAGATCGATAGGAGTTGCAACCACACTCTCAACATACTCCTTGAGGTCATTTTCTTCCAATAAAAGAAGAACCCTTGTCTTCCAAGCCCGAAAGTTGGTTTCCCCTTCCAACTTGTCCATAAGCTTTAATGTGTTCACCATTTTGACCTGCCTAGAGCAAGAACAAGAACAAGAACAACACTCTTCCAGTGTTGTAGCCAACAATGTGTCTCAAGATGATCCCCTTCTCTTCAAATCCCAAGCTCTGATACCATGTCAATTTTCACATGCAACTCTATGTGACTAATTTTCAGATTTGAAAATTGCTTCCTAGTGAGCTAATAGTAAAACCCTAGCTATTATCACTGAACAATTTTACATTGAAAATTCTTGACTGAAAATATATGCAGCGAAAACAACAAGATCATAGATGAATCATCAACACATATATGAGACAAATTTGTGTTTTGTAACCTTGTTAATTTTAGAAATTTTGATGGCAAAACCAATCCTCCCAACCAATACAAATCCACCAAAATCTGAGGATAACCTTGTCCTCCAATAACCATACAAATCAGAAAACTAAACCTCAACAAATCCTTGTAAATGTCGTCTTCCCACAAATCTGTTGCAAACCACCTGTATGGCCTGCTGACGTCAGCCTGAACGAACTTGCCCCTGCCCAGAAAACCTTGTACGACTGTACGCGTTTCAACTTACTGCAACCTGCGTACATACGCGACTGTGCCTCATTGCAACCCGCATATACGTGATTCACCTTACTGCAACTTGCGTACATACGCGACTGTGCCCACTGCAACCTACGTACATACACGATTCACCTTCCTGCAACCCACGTACAAGTATAAGAAACTTGTATAGACACCTCTGTACGATTCGCTCTTTGCGGCTTCCTCTCTCCTAGGCCAGATTTGCTACCATTGCAGAATTTCCCTTTGCTGAAATCACCAAGCCTCCTAGCACAAGTGCTCACTCACTTATGCTAACTCCATCCTTTCACAATGAGCAAATGTCACAATGACCTCTCTCCTTTATATACAAGTCCAATGAGTGAGTTTAGGCACCCCTTCTAAACTCAACAATTAATTAGAATATTTTATTCCTCTTTGTGGGTGTGACACCCTATCACAAGCCCATAAAGCCCATCAACTTGCCCATGAGGCCCTAGCCTCATTTCAGGGCCGATTTTACTAAAACGAAAGGCTAATCTGGTGCCAATGAAGATTCCCACATGCCTGACACCTTGGCCTCTTGTGGGAATTGTTGATATTACGGTAACTGCGGGAGTTATTAACCTCTACGTGTAACCTTTGACGAGTCTGGAATATTCCGGGAAGCAAGAGAAACCCTAGAATATTAGGAAATAACCTTAGAAGACAAGTCGGCTCAAGATAATATTTTCTATTAAATTATTATCCTCTAGAAGTAGAAGTCGACCCAGTTAGGTCACTTGGAGGACTATAAATAAGAGGGCGCTAGAGCTCATTTGACACACTCACTCTCACAACTGCATAAGGACAAGTGGTGCGCATGACCGGAGGAGAGCTGTAGTTGCTGCAATGGTGACTTGGTCTTTGGTTATGGTTTGACTTTCTGCCTGGTTATGGTTTGGACTTTCTGCTTGGTACGCTAGCTTTGGAGAGAGGTACGCTACCTTGGTTGGCTATTGGTTCTAGTGTTTGCTTCCAGAATTATTTTGTCTGTCAAGGTTAAGGTGCTCGGGGGTGGCCTTTGTGCCTATGGTTGAGTGACAATATTGTTATATTGTCTACGGTGAAACGAGCACACCTATTATTCTAATAGGTTATGGGCCCACACTATCTTTGGACAGTCTAAACACTGGAAGGTAGATTGGAAGGATTTGCTCAGTTGCAGTCAAAGTTTTTGCTGCAGCAACAAAACCCTAACCCTCGTGTTGAGGCACCTCAAGTGAAGCGCTTGACCTAATTCCTGGATAACCTAGTGCACCCTAGCCTAGCGCACCTCTAGGTACTCTCAACAAGCCAAGGCGTCAAATTTGAGTTTTTTGTCAAAGTCAAAGGTTGACCAAGTCAAAGTCAAAAGTTGACCAAGTCAAAGCAGTCATGACTTACTGTATGAAGTCAGAAAACAAGTTAGAAGGGGCTTCTAACTTCAGAGCATGGAAGACAACGATTGACCTCATCCTTGCTAAGAATAAAGTGTTGGATATTGTGAAAGAAAGATCATGGAACCATAGTTTGAAGCGAGAAAAGAGAAGGAACCTCATAACGTTGCAGTTATGGAGAAGTTCAAGGACATTGACATCAATGCTATGAGCATCATAGTGGACTTTGTAAAGGACCATTTGATACCCTACATTTCTCATCTTGACTCATCTAAGAAGATGTACGATGCCCTAACTAACCTCTTCTCAGTCAAAAATATTGGACAAGTGATGAGTCTGAAGAATGAGTTC
>ML795736.1:66408-95497 GCA_009831015.1 Picea engelmannii | reverse complement strand
CCAATTCCTTTCTGCTGATGAAGAGCTTGCCACTTGTGATAGAATACGAGTGGCAAGGCTTTGCAAATATACACCATTTTCCCCATGACAAGTCCACCATTTAATCGGGTTCATGGTGCTTCTCTCCTCCAAAGCTGAGATGTTTGCAAAATCTTCTAATCCAACAGCAAAACAAGCAAATTCCTCCCTCACCTTTGTTTGCTGAGAAGATGGAAACAACCTTTGGAAGGATTTTTTCACTCCTGTGGCCACCTCCTTGTCCTTATGTGGGGCCTTCCTCTTCCCATTGCTTAGAGCAATGAACTCCTCATCATATAATTTGGGATTTAGAGCATGTGCCAAAGTGTGCAATGGAGTGTTAAATCCATTCCACCTAGTAACAATGATGGACCTCACATGCTTAACAAAGTCAACCTCGACAAAAAACAGAGTGGGAGCCTCCTGTGTAATACTTTCCACGGTTTTCTCAACCATGGTATCCATGCCATCATAAATCTCTCCCAGGAAAGGTTTGTCTGTGTCTGCATCTCGGAGAAGCTCAAATGATGGTGAAGTAAACTTGAGCAAGAATTCTACCTTGCTCCACCAATCCTCATCAATCAACACCCTCCGCACCATACTTCCTCTCTCTGAATCTGACTGTCTCCACTTAGCCCAAGTCACACCCACCACCATACTCATCAATGGACTTTTGACCTCAACAAGGCGACGCAACATGATGAAGTTTGAGGCATATCTTGTCTCAACAACTTTGAGCAACTCCAATTTGGAGTATTCTCGATACATTGCTTGAGGCTGGTGGTGGTTGGTGATGAATTTAATGATCTCCCTCGCTTGCCCTGTGACCTCCTTAATCCATTCGGTTTTTTCCTCAATCTCTTCTAAAATGAGATTTAAATTATGGACAATGCAAGGAGTCCAAAAAATATGATTATATCTACTCTCAATCAAGCTTGCAACTTTGCAAACGGGTGCATTATCTGTGATAACTTGCACCACATTTGTTGGCCCTACTTGTTCAATAGCAAAAATTAAAATATCAACAATGAATTTGCTATCTTTTACCTTGCCAGAACAATCTTCTGCTCTCAAGAACATCGCTCCTGTTGGTGATGATGCAATAACATTGATCAAGGGCCTCCGCTTTGTATCAGTCTATCCATCAAAGATAATGGAAACCCATGAGCTGTGAACTGGTTTGAGAATATCATGAATCAATGACCTCTCTTTCTACAACAACACTGTTTTGAGTTTTTCATAGTTTGGCCCCTTGAAACCTTGAGGAGCCTGGTTAATTGCCTTCACCATATCCTTCCAATAGGGGGACCGAACCACATTAAATGGGATGCCACATGCAAATATGGCCCTTTCCACTCTTGACTCTGTTTCTTCTCTCTTTTGGTCATTGAACATCTTCATCAATCTGCTGTCTGAAGCTGCACCTCGTCCTCCATGGCCTTTGAATATCTCGTTTTCTACCTCTAGCACCCTCCTCTTCCTTGCTTCGTGAACAATCCTTGGCTCATTGCTAACATCCAAGGAAGGATGATGGTTGCTACTGCCATGCATAGCAATCTTTTCTCTATTATCCTTAATTTTTTGAGCATCATCATGCTCTTTATGGAATCCAGCCCTCACCTGCAGATGAAGAGTATGTGGACAACCTCCAATACCCTTCCCTTCATGCAAAATGTGAGCCTTGACTCTTGTGTAAGAGCCCTTGAAGATCTTATCCTTCTTGCATAAATTGCACTTCCATTCCCATGAACCTCCACCGACACCCATAGCCTTGACCTTGGTAACATGCCTCCAAAGAGGATAGTATTCCTGGTGCCTACTTAGTTCAGCAACTCTAGGAGTAGATGAAAGAGCACTTTGAGAAGCCATGAATGCTGCAAAAAAAGAACAAAATCTGTTCACCAAACAAAACAGAAAATTGTATATTGCAAACCAAGAGAAAAAAAAATCTGCTAACTTGCTAATCAAACATAAAATAAATCTACTCACCAAATAGAAAAGAAATCTGCTCACTAAAACCACACACAATCTCCTTCTTGCTGCTGTAGGAAGCTCCTCTTGCTAATGAAAGTGTGAGGAATGAGTGAAGCAAGTGGTTTCTTATAGCAAAGGAAGAAGATTAGGGTTTTGGTTTGCATCTAGAAGTTTCTTTTTTTAATGAAAACAAAAAGATAGAAAATCATCTTTATTCTCTTTGGAGAAGGTAAAAAAAGCCTTAACTAAAACTAACTGGCAGTTTTGGGGCCCCACGGGCCCCTTTTTTTTGCCTAATTTATCTTTAAAATCCGTCGAAACTCGATCTTACGGGCAGGATACTCGGTCGTACCGTACCCGTTTCAACGTTTTGTACCATACCGGGGCAGGAAACAGGGGTAGGGGCGTTTACTGCAACTTAGATATGGAGAAAGTAGAATTTTAGATCCCATTCAAAATTCAGCGGACTTGAACAGTTTTCAGGGTTTTAGGATTGGCAGGATTGCAATGTTTCCACTGTATTCTGTCATATATGAGGTTATGGAACTGGCATTTAATCAAGAGCACCAAGCCCTCTATCTACCTCGATGTTGGCGGCATAGATTGTTGAAATCCTCTATCATGACCCTAGTAATATTGCACCCTTCACTCAAGCAAAATCACTGATTAGGCATGTTAAAATTTTTCTATCTTATTTTAATGCTTAGAAGGTGATAGTGATATTGATGATGAAAATCCCAATATAGGTAATGATTTTGATGATATGTAGTTATTTGTTGTAGCATGATTTTTTTTGGACTCTAGAGGCCATTTAGAGCCTCCTTGTTGTATTTTGGTTCAGAAATGGATTGCACTCGGTGCTATTTTAGTTATATGCACCCTTACTTGTTGTATACATGAGAAACTTTGCATTCTGTATACTACGATACTTTGATTGGTAGTAAATATCTTTTGATAGGCCACCTGTAGTGTCAATGATGGACTCAAAGATTATTTTA
Source organism: Picea engelmannii (assembly GCA_009831015.1). Classification (NCBI taxonomy): domain Eukaryota; kingdom Viridiplantae; phylum Streptophyta; class Pinopsida; order Pinales; family Pinaceae; genus Picea; species Picea engelmannii. The sequence continues at coordinate 92,507 of ML795736.1, read as the reverse complement.
ATCTTTTTTTTTCTGATGGAAAGTAATGTTACCGAATCCTTCTGAACTCGGATGAATTTAGATGTGATCCTTGAATCCTTGGATCCCCCTAGGATCTCTTTCTTGACTGGATCCTAGGAGGGAGACAAATAACTCGGGGGATCATATCACCCGTGTCTGACTTATAATGCATCCCGCAATAAAATATTGAAAGGCACACAACTAAAAAATAAAAAATGAAAGAAATCTATGATTAGCTTTAAATTGTAAAAGTATTGTAAAATATGCTATTACTTCATAGTTATTTTGGTTCATGTTTTCTTTTTATGTCTATATTTTTGAAAAAAATCCTAATCTTGATGAACCTTGATCCTAAAATTTGGAAGTTGTCAATGCCAAACTGAATTAGCACCTTCTCCCACTCTCACACCTGCTCCTACAGCATGCTTCTCATAACTTAGATAGCAAATAATAATAAAATTATAGTATATTTGGTAGTATTTTGAAAACAGCCAGTTTGATATGTAGTGATATGGTTTTTTCACTTTAAGTAGCCATAAGCACTTAGATTTGTTAAAGAATTCTTCACATCAAATGTTTACTTTTCCGCCTCGCAGAAAATAAGAGTTCACTGACATGGATTCCTGTGTTTAATGCAGGTACTCGAGGCTGATTTGGCGATTCTTGATGAAATTGATTCTGGGTTAGATGTTGATGCTTTACAAGATGTTGCAAAGGCTGTCAATGGATTGTTGACTACTAAAAATGCAGTGTTGATGATCACTCACTACCAGCGTCTTCTGGATTCTATAAAGCCTACATATGTGCACATAATGGTAAGAGCAAGCATATGGAGAAAAATTAACTACAATAATGCTCCAATGTCTTATTAAAATCAACTAAAACTGTAACCCACGTTTTTCAGTGTCTAGTTTTGACCACAGGATTTAAAAAAAGAGTATATGTATGTAGGAAAATGGTCGTATTGTGAAGACTGGAAATGCTTCATTGGCAAAGCAGCTTGAAGAAGGTGGTTATAGAGCAATTGCTGATGTATGAGGTCTGGCATGAAGGAATGTGCTGAGTTCGATTGACAAAGTTCTTTATTGGGCTAGTCCTTTGGAGTCCAGTGCAAGTACAAATCAAAAGAAAACGCCTACACCAGCTTTTGCATTCCCTGTAACTGCTCCAATTTAACTTTGTAGTTCAAGATGTTAGGTATGCAGAGCAAATATAAAATTTGGAGTTTATTCCAGCTCCATAATTTTACCATCACTCGTTTTCTACTGTTAGCATTGTGAGAAATGCTATGATCTTGAGTTCTTCTGGAGATTTTGATTGTTGCTTTGGAAATCTATCAATTAAAAATCACAGCAATTTTGATCGAGTGGTTAGAGTCTTTCTCAGTTATTTCAAGTTCTATTAGTTATGAATATCTAATTTGCAGCGTTGAATATGATATTCAATTGGTTAAATTTCATTTGTATATTTTTTTATCTAAATAGCTAATACCAGTACCATCGTATTTATTACTTGCACAAACGTATTATGATGCATTTGAATCTACTTTGATATGTGGCCTATTCTTTTACAACTTTCTTTTGAGTGGTATTGCAATTGCTATTTTATTGTTAGCTTTGTTACGATCTTATCCCTTACAAAAAAAAAGATAAATATGAAACACAAGCACATCTTTCAAGACAAAACAAACTGACCTCTCTAGAGAACATTGGTCATAATTAATGCTGGAAAGGGCTGCCTTGGGTGTAGAATCTCCATGCTGAATTTGAGGAGATGGGGCAGATCTACAATTGCAACTCTAATAGCACCGTGTTGGGACCACCAGGCCAACCTAGAATGTGACAAATTCCGTTTATTTTAGTATAAATACATTGCAATTGAGCAGTATTTATTCACACTTCCAACAAGACTTTCTTAATTTTATGTACTATTCTGTTCTCAGAAATTCCATTTTCTGGAGGAATCTTGAAATTGCTATGATTTTCAATCCTTAACTTTGAATCGCCATAACTAAGATATTACTCAGGTCGAAGATTTTATGCCTTATTCAAAAGAAACAAATGTTCTGGAGTTTCAACAAATTCTACGTGTAAACTAATGCATTATTTAGTCTCTTAATCTTGATTCGCATGTGACATTTTCCTTCTTTGACATCCTTAATTAAAATCTATGGCATCTAACTTTGCAAAATAAAATCTCTGTATGGAAATTCTAAGCTTCTAATTTGCAAACATTCTTCACACCCTTGTTCTTTAAAATTCATTAATAATGTTAGTATTGCTCAATATATTAGTCAATCAAATGTCTTAAAAATTCATTAATAATGTTAGTATTGCTCAATATATTAGTTCAATCAAATGTCTTAAAAAATTGGATGTTTGATTTCTATCCTCCTACTTGGGTCTTGATACTTAGATGACATTGCAGTTATACTCCCAAACCTCTCTTCTTTGATACCCACATTTTTGAACCCTAATGATCCATCAATTATCTAGCTCCATCCCTAGCAACTTCATCTAAATTCCATCAAGTACAACCTCTATTGAAATGTGGGTGAAGGAATGACATAATTAGTTGTACTCTCGTCTTCAATAACAAGAATCTTTTCCCCAACCTAGAGTGCCACCTATCTTGCTACTGTATGTTTTTCTAATCAAGTGCCCTAAAATATCAAACCTGTCTTTACTTCCTTTTTCGTTCATGCTAAATTTTTCCTTCATTAATGATAGGATTCTTTGTTATATTTATGTACCCTTTGTTTATTACAAATGTTATTGATCTTCCAATAGCCAATCATATCTCAAATAGCTTCACTTTTCATGAGTAATGTCAAAATGTTAGCTTGCTTGACAAGTGCCATTGTATTCCAAATCCAATGATAGAACCGTGGTTATGATCAATGTTGCAAATATAGAGTCCATGAATTTATCGTCAAGACTTGGGAAAGACACTTATTGGAAATATTGGAGAAGTATGGAGAAATTTTAAACAAATTAAAATATTCAAAAAATTTCTAGAGCAACCCCCTCCCTCCACCCTTTTCATGAGCAAATGCATAGCAATTTGTCATGGGTTAGCTCAATTGGTTTGAACTGATTAGTTTCATGGTGGAGATTGTTGAGAGGTCATGGATCCAAGTCCAATGGAGTCCCTCTAGGATAGAAGCATGTGTTATACTCTAATGACATTTACCCTGTATGCCATTCACAGAATTTGAGTAAGTACCTATAGGTTTTCCTTGAGAACATTTTCCCTAGATACACGTGCACGCGCGCACGCACACACACACACAAACAAAAACACACACTCCCATATCCCTAAGGCTATGACTTTCATCAAACACTTGGGGTGCAAAATTTCCTATACCAAGAGAAGACTAACAATCACATTCACAACAAACTCCAATGAAAATAACTAAAATGATTCCCTAATCGACTCATAACCCTAGGCATCAATATGGGGCACTCACATTATTCTAGATAGTGCAAGTAAAGAAGGAATGAGTGTTTTCATTCTAGTATCAGTTGATAATTCATGTACATTCATTCATTCAAGTACAACCATAACTTGAACTGAGAATATATAACATAAGCAGTACACAAAGTGTGTAGTAAAAGAAAAGAAAATAGTGGTAGCAATCTGTGCTTTTATTCCCTTAAGGCCTTTACCTTACATTACATTACATTTGTGCATTTATAACATCCAAGATGAAGATAATTACAACCAACCAACAAGTGATAACCTATTGATTGATTTGATAGAGAACATGCTAAACACTCAAGAGTCTGTTGATGTTTTTGGTAGCAATGGGAGGTATTCCTGACTGGACAACTTTTCTTAGAGAAGAAGAAGAAGACCATTGAACAGTTGAAGAACATCTTGGAAGAGAAGTTGACTCACAAAAAAATAATAAAGTGGAAATAGAATTTCTAGAAAGAGAAGTCGGCTCACAGGAAAATAATAAAGTGGAAATATAATTTCCAGGAAGAGAAGTCAATCCCAACTAAGTGATAGAACAAGTATAAATAAAGGTGACACCATGCTCATTTCATCATCATCACATTAGCCTTCTTCTTCTAGTGCACATTACAAAGTTGTCTCGTTCCAGTTGCAGTTGTGCCAGTTTTGTGGTGCGCTATCTTGTTCTTGGTGACTTATCTTGTGTGCTACCTCTAGAAGAGTTGTGCTAAGGTTGTGTGGTGTTTCTCTGTTGTCTACCCTCGCTAGGGTTTGACAATAAGAGATAAGTGTTTGTTATCAAGGTTTCTTCATTGTTGCTGGTTTTTCTCTTGTGAATAAGAGCTTGTTCATGGTTGTACTATAAAAAAGATTCTCTCTAAGAAAAGTTGGCTGGGTTTTTCCTCGAGTTTAGGGTTTTCCTAGGATAAATATTTGTGTCTTCTTGTGCTTGTCTATCTGCTTCTAGATCCTGCTTATATTTTCAGTATATGGTTATTAAATGTTAAAAGAAGACAAAAATACTTTGGTAAAACTACTACTTCTGAAGATTTAGCAAAATCTAACATTGTATCAGAGTAGGTTACCTTTAGAACAATCTAATCACTGGGAGGAAGATCGTACTTTGTGATTTGTCGTTGCACAATTTTCCTTTGTCAAGCTTTTTGAACACTTATTGCAAAATTGTTGGGACAAATTCCACCACAGAGCAACTCGCCTAACCCTAGCGCATATTCTGAAACCCTAGGCGTTAACTTTTTTAAAAAGGTTGAAATTTTGGTATTTTTCAGGCCTAGGGTTTCTACAAGTGAAAATGATTACCAACATGAGAGTTGAAGATAGACTAGATGGAGCAGACAATTTCAGATCATTGAAGCATAGAATACTTCTCATTCTAGAAGAAAATGAGCTCTTGGATCATGTCAAACAAGTTCTCCTAGAACCAAAAGAGGAAGAGGCCAAGGCGAAGTATAAGAAGAATGAGGTCAAGGCCAAGAGGATCTTGACAGATTCAATCAAGGACCACTTGATCCCTAATGTATCAGAATTGAAGACACCAAAGGAGATGTTTGACGCCTTAACAAGATTATATGAAAGCAAGAATATAAGAAAAAAGCTAACCATAAGGCATCAACTCAGAAACATGATGATGAACAAGTCAAATACAATTTCTACCTACTTCATGAGGATTTATCAGATCAAGGATCAACTAGTAGCTATTGGAGATTCAATGGATGATGCAGAGCTTGTGACTACAACTTTAAATGGCTTTCCTTCTTCTTGGGATGCATTTGTTCAGGGAATTTGCGCAAGAAAGGATTTGCCTAAATTGACAAGCTATGGAAAGACTGTACCCAAGAAGAATCAAGATTGATATCCAAGTTGCAGAAGACCAATGATGAAGAGAACCAAGTCGTTGTTGCTCATGTGGAGAAAATGAATGAAAGAAAAATCAATAGTCCGAAGAAAAATAGAAGATTAGTTCCAGATCACAAGAAGGATGTATCTAAGATTAGATGTTTCAAGTGTCAAAAGTTGGGACATTGTTCTTACCAGTGCCCTCAAGGGAAAGGAAAAATAAAACATCATGCACATGCAACATATATGGAGGAGTCTGCGTCTCAGAAGAAGACAAGGGAAACAAAAGATGAAGAGTATGTCTTTGTTTCATCTCTCATAGGTACCATCACTCAAGGAGGTTTGGCTAGTAGACAGTGGTACTTCCGAGCACATGACCAGGTTCCGAAGTTCTCTTTCAAATTTGACAGAAAAGAGTTCATCCCTTCAAGTGAAACTTGGAGATGATTCCAGGCATGCAATAAAAGGAGTAGGAGAAGCCTCCTACTAGCTTGATTTAGGTAACTCCATTTCAATAAAGGATGTATTGTTTGTACAAGGTTTAAAGAAGAATCTTCTTTCTATCTCTTCCTTAGAAGATCGAGGCCTCATAGTAGCTTTTGTTGATGGCCAAGTCCTCCTAATGGCTGAGGGTTCAAGTATAGATTCAACAACTGTGATTGGTGTCCAAGAGGGAGGATTGTATAAATTAAAGGGACACCCAGAACAAACACTTGTACACAACAACATTAGCTCTAATGAGTTATGGCACCGAAGACTTGCTCACATCAACTACATAGCCTTACTAGTTTTCAACAAGATGGTTACAGGTCTACCAAATATGCAATTGGAGCATGATGGAGTATGCAAAGGATGCGCACTTGGCAAGAATGCCAAGGGAAGTTTTTCCAAGTAGTGACAATAGATCAAAGGGGATCTTGGACATCATACATAAAAATGTATGCAGAAAAATGATGGTAGCATATCTAGATAACTTTTTGTATTATGTCATTTTCGTTGATGATTTCTCACGTAAAACATGGATCTATTTCTTGAAAGCAAAAGATGAAGTTTCCAATAAGTTTCAAGAACTCAAGACTTTAGTAGAAAATCTCTTTGGAAGAAAGATTAAATTTTTGAGGTCAGATAATGGAGGTGAATACACCTCAAATGAGTTTAAGGACCTTTGCAGAGAAGCATGAATTAAGAGGGAGTTGACAATTCCCTACAACCCCCAACGGAATCGGGTTGCAAAGAGAAAGAACATATCAATTGTAGAAGCAACTAAAAAAATGATCCATGACCAGAACTTACCCATGCATCTATGGGCAGAAGCACCCAGTACAAATGTATATGTCCATAATAGAAGTCCTCATAAGATATTGGGGAACAAGACAGTAGAAGAAGTATTCACCAGAAAGAAACCAAAAGTCGGCCACTTCAGGATATTTGGTTGTCCAATGTACATTCAAGTTCCCAAGGAAAAGAAAAAGAGAACGAAGCTAGAGCCTTCAGGAAAGAAGGGCACCTTTGTTGGATACGATGAGACTTCGAAGGATTATAGAATATACATCCCTAGACAGAGATAGATTGAGATTAGCAGGGATGTCACCTTTGATGAAGAAGCAACCTTAAGGAAATCTAGAGAGTCTCACATGGATGAGGACAAAGAGGAGCAAGAGGCTCCAAGGGGAGCAAGAGGCTCCAAGGGATGCAATACTGATTGCCTCTACTCCAGAAGAACATATCCCAGAAGATCAAAATGAGACAGTAGAGCCAAAGGTATCGATAGATCCACCCAGAGAGGTTATAGTTACCAAGAAGAGACCATCATGGCTCCAGAACACTTTGAAGGAAGAAGAAAAACATGTAACTCCTAGTGGATCCTCCAGAGAGAGAAAGAGACCACACAAGTTTTCCAGCTATGTGGCGTTGATGAGTAAGATCATCGATTCATAACCTTCCACTTATGAGGAAGTTGCAATACAACAAGTGTGGAAGGATGCTATGATGGAAGAGTACCAATCCATCATGAAAAATGATGTGTCGGAAGTGGTTCTAAGACCAGAAGGGAAGTCAATGGTGACTTCCAAGTCGATCTACAAGATCAAGCATGTTGCAGATGACAACATAGAGAAGTACAAAGTTATATTTGTGGCTAGAGGATTCTCCTAGAAAGAGGGAGAAGGTTATGACGAGACATTTTCTCCAGTAGCCAGGTACACTTCCATTAGATCTATTGTTTCCATTGCTTCTGTTATGGGTTGGAAATGACACCAGGTGGATGTCAAGACTGTCTTCTTGAATGGTGTAATTGAAGAAGAAGTGTACATAGAGCAGCCACAAGGTTTTGTAATCCATGGGAAGGAGTCCCATGTTTTCAAATTGAAGAAAGCTTTGTACGAGCTTAAGCAAGCACCCAGGGAATGGTATGTTAGAATAAACAATTATTTGATGAGCTTGGGGTTTACCAAGAGTGATGCAAATCCCAACCTTTACTACAAGGGTGAAGATGGTTGCCCCTTGATATTGGTACTATATGTGGATGACCTGTTTCTTACATGGAATGAGAAAATCATAGATGGGTGCAAGAGGGAGCTCACCTCAGAGTTCAATATGAAGGATCTAGGTTTGATGCACTATTTCTTGGGATTAGAGGTGTGGCAAAGACCAAATGAGATCTTCCTTAGCCAGGGAAAGTATATATCTGAGATCCTATAGAGATTCAGGATCATGGACTACAAGTCCATGACCACACCTATGGTTACGAATCTGAAGCTCTTGAGTGATTCTTTTTCAGATTTGGTTGATCCCACTATGTATAGACAATTGATTGGGTCCTTGATGTACCTGGTTAACACCATGCCGGATATATGCTTTGTAGTGAACACATTGATTCAGTACATGGTTGAGTCTAGACATGTACACTTGGTAGCAACAAAACATGTATTGAGGTACCTACATGGTACGGTTGGATATGGACTTAAATATGTCTTGAGCGGTGAAGTAAAGCTGCAAGGTTATACAGACTGACTAGGCGGGGAGTGCAGTGGACAGGAAAATCACATGAAGATGTTGCTTCAATTTGGGATCAGGTATGATCTCATGGTTGAGAAAAAAACAAACGTCAGCGGAACTCAGTACAACAGAGGCAGAATATATAGCAGCCAGTGTTGCAAGCCGTGAAGCAGTGTGGCTTCAAAAGATGCTTGCAGGGTTATTTGATCTAGAGTTGGAGCCAACTTTGATATACTGTGAAAATCAAAATTGTGTGAAGCTTTCAGAGAATCCAGTCTTTCATGACAAGTCAAAGCATATAGAGATCAAATACCATTTCATCTAAGACATGATGCAAAAAGGAACAGTAGAAATCCAGTACATATCCAGAGATGAGCAAATAGGAGACATTCTCACCAAGCCTCTATCTAGAGTGAAGTATGAGTAGTTCAGAGACAAGCTTGGTGTGATGCATAATGTCCACCCTTGTTGAGAGGGAGTTGTGATATTTCTCGTACAACGGGTAAATACTCTCCCTTTGGCCAAGGGTTTCCCAAATCAGTCATGTGAAGTGACCGAGGGAGTAATAAGTAGCCTGATACAAGTCTTTCCTATGCCATGTGAAGTGGTTAGGTGTGATTGGGACTTGTAGCGTGGTCTTTCCTACGCCATGTGAAGTGGCTAGGTGTGATTGGGACCATGGTGTAGCCTTGCCTAAGCCATGTGAAGTGGCTAGGTGTGAATGGGGCTATGGTGGTAGTCTTTCCCATACCATGTGAAGTGGATGGGTGTGATTGGGACTACTAGGAGAGGAGAAACATCATAGATACTTGCAATGTAGTCTTGAGACTATGGTGGTAGTCTTTCCCATGTCATGTGAAATGGATGGGTGTGATTGGGACTACTAGAGAACATCATGGAAGAATACCTCCCTCACTAAGAGGGAGTGTTGATGTTTTTAGTAGCAGCGGGAGGTATTATCTCCTAGGCAACTTTTCTTCGAGAAGAAGAAGAATACCATTGAATAGTTGAAGAACACCTCGAAAGAGAAGTCAGCTCACAGAAAAATAATAAAGTGGAAATATAATTTCCAGGAAGAGAAGTCGACCCAAACTAAGTGACATAACAAGTCTACCCTTGCTAGGGTTTGACAAGAAGAAGAGATAAGTGTTTGTTATCATGGTTTCTTCATTGATGTTGGTTTTGCTCTTGTGAATAAGAGTTTGTTCATGGTTGTACTATCATAAAGATTCTCTCTAAGAAACGCTGGTTGGGTTTTCCCTGAGTTTGGGGTTTTCCCATGATAAATCTTCATGCCTTCTTGTGTTTGTCTATCTGCTTCTAGATCCTGCTTATATTTTTAGTATATGGTTATTGAATTTTAAAAGAAGATAAAAATACTCTGGTAAAACTACTGCTACTGAATATTTAAGAAAATCTAACATAGTCAACACGCAACATTCATTACCAATCTAAAATTTGATCCTCCTACAACATCAAGAAGCATATATTCTCTTTACAACAAAACTCCTCCTCATCATGCTCATGTATGTCATTCAATTAGGCATGCAAACCAACTCACAATTTACCATTAACCATGTTTTGGTCTTGCATTGACTAGGATGTTTATTAGCATGTTTATTACAAGGTCATTCCCTACATTGTTTTCTTCCATGTCCTTTTCACCAGTCATATCATTACCCTTGCTTGTCATCCTGACCATGGTGTCTCACTAAATCTGCTTGTTTTAAGATTTCCTTTTAGGGTTCAAAGGTAAAGGGTGTTATTGATAGTTCAACTACATTTCCCAATGAAAAGACAACAAATTTTTAAGTTATTTACCTTAAGGATAAAAAATTTCAACTTGAAATTTGATACCAACATGTGGTGCTCTCTTACACCACCTAAATTTCATGACTTAAAAAAAATAAAGTTATTTAATGTTTATACACATGGTCATGTAACTCAACGCCAAGATGGATTATATTTATGTGACTTCAATTATCAACTAGGTTGTCCTTTATAGATATGGTTTGCCATAGTTTATCTATCAAGGTTAATCACAAGAGGAAAATTAGACCCTTAGTGCAACTTCCTATTTACCTATTGGTAATCAGGCTCTTATAAGTGTAATTATTAGTTAGTTGTTCAAGGGGGCATAAGATAGGTATCAAATTGCTTTGTAGGTTTTTAAATTCATTGAATAATTCTTTCAATGCAAACACTAGGTTTCCTTGGTCATTTTACAACTCTCTCACATAACTCTTCTTAATCTAGTGGCATAGCCACTATGTCCCACAACACCTTGCCTAGACTTAGTTTTATGCACAGACCAACGATAAGGGCCTACAAATTTGACTTCTAAATTCCTTTCCCATAAAATTAACTTAGACATTGTCACTTAATTTCTCAAAGTTGCTACATGGATTTGTTATGTAATTGTTATATATAATATTATTAATACTCTTCTATCACACAAAATTTAAATATTGGAAGTAAGTGTAGATGCCAGTACAAGTTCGAGTACCATTGATGTCAATTTATACTCTTTAGTTCAAGTAATGTTGATATTCACAACCAATCAATAACATGAAAAGTTAGCTATCAAGATTAGTGTTTTGTACCAAATCAAAAGATTCCTTCGAGTACTAGTGTCACAACCCCAAGGTTTCTCCCTTGCCTAAGACGTTCGGTCCTGACACCTTGGTGATCGTCCGTCATTTCCTTTTGGTCGTCATAGGGGCTTGGCCCACCTACGACTACTAGAAAGACAACTACTCCTCGTCTAAAGGCTGCTCATATCTCTACTTTGGACTACAAGCGTTAATCCACCCAAAGACCTTAACAACTATGAAAAATAGTGTTTTCAATACTTAGCCAAATATTTAACTAGTGAACATCGCAAGTAAGAAACACACCACAATAACACAAGTAGGTAGGCACCCAAGTCAGGTGCCTTAAGTTTTTATCATAGAATAATAACAGAGTACAATGAGGGGGAGCTCGACAACCGTTGCAACTCCTCTTACAACAATCCTGCAGGTCTCTGTCTTTCCTCTCCTCAGCTAGCGCAACAACTCTTCAACCACAGGGTTGTTTTACCTTGTACTTAGCTCTCTGCTTGGATGGTTTGCATATTGTCTTGTGCCCTTCTTTTATACTTTTCGAAGCCTCTAATCTACACCACAACTCATGGCCACCCGCACACCCTCCAATGCCTAAGTGGACCCAAACCAACAACTTGGTCCATCCACTGCAATTATTCCACAAAGAAGGGAAAATGATGGATGAACGCCCCTTAACTTGCGAAACTATCCAATCACCCAACTTCCTTGGTCATTATTGGTTGCAATCAACTCCCTTGGTCACAACTTTGTTCGACATGCCTCGTCTAGCCCAGTGGTCGCTCTCTCTGTCTGTCATGTGCACGCCCCTTTTATGCAATGGTCATCTAAGGATAGTGCCAACAAACATGCAACTTGTCGTTTTGCATCCATTGCATGCTCGTCGGAACCACTAAAGTAGTCGTGCAGGGGTGCCTGATGCCTACTACGAGACATGGTCGTTACATCCTCAACCACTTAAGGGTGTTGTCTTTCAACTCTCCAAGAAATCATATCATCCTTGGAAGATTGTCGTTCAGACTTACATGTTTGTGGGTGACTTCCTCAATCTTTTCACAATGTTATTCATGATTTAGACAAGTTAAGTAGCTAATTCGACTACATGTTTTGCTCATGAAAGTGCCTTTCCCATGTTGCCAAACTAAAATTCCATTGCTTGGATCCCACCATGCAATTCCTCATGGACTTCAACTTTCTATGCCCAAGTCACAACCCTGACTTGCCAAAGATCCCAACCTGCCTCGAAATTCTGCAGACGCAAAACTGCCACCTTTGCACCAAACATTGTTTTCAGTTGCTCTGTCTTTATAGAAATATGACTACTTAATGAAGGTCACTTTGTCTTCTAAACCTTCATCTGTTACTTAATGAATTTTCCAAAACTCCTTTCTCCAAGGCGCCCAAGGCTCCACTGTGTTCCTCTGGGGAGTGAGTTGGCTTACAAATTCACAACAATTCAAAAGGGGAAGGCAAGTGGTTTCCAAGGCCACTGCCTCCAGATGTCCTAAATTGAATTTCATGCTCCAAAAATGACTCACCAAACCTCTTGGTTAAGTGCATTAACAAAGGAATGTTTGTGTCGATTGCACTGCTTCCCTCAACTAACAACTTCTCTACCTCCTAATCTTCTTGCCAATTTTCCTATCCAAGTGCACCCAAGGATTGCACGACTTCTTCCTTGGCTACCAAGTACCAAGGTCATCAAGCTTATCGCATCCCGATAGTCTGATGTTGCCTTCATGCAACTCGTCGCCAGTCTACCCATGCTACGGTCTAAATATTTGATGTCCTCATTTGGTTTTTGAATGGAATACTCGTTCGCCCAAATGATCGAAATTATGTTCACTGCTTTCGCAGTTGCGGTCACCAAGGCCTCCAACCCAATGAACCTTCCTTCCAATGCTTTCACTATCCCATTTTCTACCAATGATCGAGGTGAAATTCATGTTGGTTCTCTTCATGCCCAAAATATTCAATATTTTTGTTGCAAGGTTCTATAGCTCCTTGATGTGTTGTTGTCATTACGCTCAAGGAAGTCATCCTCGTGACTATTCCAAGTTTCTTCCTCGCCGTCAGAATGATAAGTTTCTTTTAGTCTACGAAGATTACCAAATTGTCCAAGTGAGATATCGATTATGCCTGCGTCGTCCTCAAGAAATCTTTCCCCAACAATTAAGCTGACACATCATCACAACAATTAAGCTGGAAACACAACACTACTCCCCCTTTCGAGGGAGGTCCTTTCGGACTATACCAAGCTTATCTCGAAAGTGCTCAAACTTTACATGAGATAGAAGCTTGGTCAACACATCGACAATTTGTTCATCTGTGCTAACATATTGAAGCTTTATGGCTCCTCTCTGCACCATGTCACAGATGTAGTGATATCATATCTCTATGTTTTTTGACTTGTAACAAAATACAAAATTCTTTGTCATCTTTATGCAGCTCTGGTTATCACATAGGATCATGGTTGCTTCCATCTCTAAGTCGAATAGACCTGTCAACAACTTCTGAAGCCATATGGATTCACAACTGGCAGAACATGCAACAATGTATTTTGCTTCCGCTGTGCTGAGAGCAATGCTTGATTGCTTCCTACTCTGCCATGAGATCATGGTTGACCCCAGACTGAAACAACATCCTGAAGTGCTCTTCTTGTCAGAGACACTTCCATCCCAATCTGAATCAGTGTACCCACTCAGTCTTAAGTCATGATCTCCATCATAACTGAGACCACAATCTAATGTACCCTTAAGGTACCTCATGACATGTTTTGCAATAACTAGGTGAACATGTCTGGGTTCTACAAAAAACTGACTCAAAGTGTTCACAACAAAACAAATATCTGGTCTGTTGTTCGTCAGATACATCAGCGATCCAATGATCTGTCTATACAACGTGACATCAATCAATTCTGACGAAGTGTCGACCGGGAGCTTTAACTTTGTTTCCATGGGTGTATTCATGGACTTGCACTCCAACATATTAAATCTCTTCAGGATTTCAACTACATACTTCCCTTGGTTAAGGAAGATCCTCTCTGGAGTCTACCATACATCAAGACCTAAGAAATAGTGCATTAGGCCAAGGTCTTTCATCTCAAATTCTGCAGCGAGCTTCTTCTTACATTCAGTGATGAGCTTTACTTCTCCAGTTAAGAATAAGTCATCCACATACAACAACAGTATAATAGGCTCATCATTCATAACCTTGAAGTAGAGGTTAGAATCAACTTTACTCTTGGTAAAGCCCAAGTTCGTCAGAAAACTGTTTATCCTTCCATACCAAGCTCTAGGAGCTTGCTTCAATCTGTACAAAGCCTTTTTCAATTTGCAGACATGAATCTTCATGTCTTCAACTTCAAATCCTTGAGGTTGTTCTATATACACTTCTTCTTCAATGACACCATTTAGGAAAGTTGTCTTTACGTCCATCTGGTGTAACTTCCACTTCATCTTAGCTGCAAGGGCTATGATGGTTATGATCGAAGTGTATCTGGCTACAGGAGAAAATGTCTCTTCATAGTCAATGCCTTCCTTTTGAGAAAAGTCACGAGCGAAAAACCTTGCTTTATACTTCTTAATACTTCCATCAACAACATGTTTTATTTTGAAGAGCCATTTGGAAGATACCACATCCTTGCTCTTCGGTCTGGGAACTATTTCCCATACATCATTCTTTATAATGGATTGGTATTCTTCTGTCATGGCATCTGCCCATTCTTTCTTCTGAATGGCTTCTTCAAGGCATGCAGGCTCCTTCTCTAAGAGATCGCACATCAAAGCCATATCACTGGAGAATGGCTTAGGTCTCTTTACTTGTCTCGTGGTTCATTCGGGGACACCATACTTTTCTCCATCTTGAATGAGTTCCCTTTCCCAAGCTGGCTTTGCGATCAAGAACACATAACACAAAAGTTTTTCCAAGAAAGCTTAAAGCTAAAAACCCTACTATCATATATTATGTATATCATGGATCATGAAACAATCTCATACAAAACTCTAATCCAAGAGTTCTCAATACAACACAATCGTCTCACACTGTCATACAAAACTCAACAAATACATGTGCCAATTTCTGTCTCCAAACAACTTGCCTCCTCTGCACAATCTCTACAATTAGAATTCTCACAATATGAATTCAATTTCCTAGTTTGCACATGCTCATAAGCATATCCACTACATGTGTGATTGCATGAGTGCGCTTCACTCAAATCACAACTGATGGCCAAACTGTCCCTTTCACCTGTTATCTCAACTAGGTCTCCATTGGATTTGACATGCATGTAGTTAACCATGGTGAATCTTCAGTTGCATGTGAGTTCACTGATTGTGGATTAATTAATAATTAATTCACTGAACTCTCACTAGTGTAAGTTGAGTTACAACTAGCACAAATGGGCTTAACTCACTTAACTGAGTTAAACTAGTTCACAACTCTCATAACTACACTTATAACTCTGTTACAACTTCAAGTCACCTCTATGTCTTACCAGTCAACCTTTGAACTCGAATTTCCTATAGTTAACTGATTTGCCATTTCAGTTAATTATTTCAAGTAATTATGAGATAATAGATTAATATTTATTGTCCAATTTATTTAAGGGAAAAGTAAATTAGACACATGTTTCTTGTTGATTTTTCAACACTCTTTATGAGTTTCGTTTTGGAAGTAAGACTTATTTATTACTCCTTTAGTGTGAGTAGCTAGGGTTTGATCTTCATCTCTTGATAGTAAAGCTTCTCGGTTAGCTACTCTTGATTCTTCTTGAATACATTCTTCCCAAAGACTATCAAATTTTAGTTTCTTCGTTCTGGTGCAAATAGTTTGGATGAATGCATCCCAAGGTCTTGTGAGACCATTAAGGGCCATCATTATGAGTTCGTCTTTATCTATAGTATCTCCTATTGATTCTAGTTGTTCTTTGAATTCTGATATTCTGGAGTTCCTGGATTGATTCTCTTGTCTGCTTCCTTGTATTTTTGAGTTGAGTTTTTAGATTCATCTTTTGATTTATGTTCTTTCCTTCATATAATCTGGTTAGGGCATCAAACATTTCTTTTGGAGTTTTCTTTGAAGACACTTGAGGAATCAAGTGATATTTGATAGACTCTGCAATGATTCTTTTTGCCCTAATTGTGTCCTTTTGGTGTTTTGCTTTATCTGTAGCATCGACGGGTTCTGGTACCTCTTCTTTAACGAATCTTGCTAGGTCATTCTCTTCAAGAATGAGTCCAATCCTATACTTCCAGGCACGAAAGTTTTCCACACCTTTTAGCTTGTGAACAAGCTTATTGCTTGCAGACATCTTTTACCTAGAGCTAGGAAAATGACAAAAAAATGAAAATGCTCAAAATTGAATTTTGAACTTACCAAGAGGTGCGCTTGGCTGAGGCAAGTAGCCTGGTGTGGTTAGGTTTCAGAAAATCCAACTTTTACCCCTTCAAACTTGATCAGCGGATTCCTGGACTGGTGCTTCTGGTTTTCTGGTACCTGGTGAAAACTAGGGTTTCACTTTCCGGGAGATCTAGCCACTGAAAAGGTGCGCTGATGATGCCAAAGTGTTTCTTGAGGAAGGGCACACTTTTCTAGATGGCTTTGGGGCTGAAATTCTTCTTCAATAAAAAGCCTTAATTTGCATGGATGACAACAATGACGTTTTTCTTCTTCTTGTGAAAGATGCTCTCTTCAGCTTACCTCTGATGCCATGTTAAGGTTTAAGCTATTATTAGATTTTCTTTTCAATTCACTAGATAACCATAGCATAGATAGGATCACTGATAAATACACAATCACAAGAGACACATCATTTATCCCGGGAAACCCTCATGGGGGAGAAAACACAACAAAAACTTCCTTAATAAAGATAGCCAATACAATGGCAAGAGATAACTCAAACAATACAAAAATTCCTCTTCCAAGAATGCGCCTCTCTCTCTCTTCCTTCTTCTCCAACTGCAGCTCCGAACTTGCGCTCTGATGAACAAGTGAGTGTGTGTCCAAATGAGGCGCTGACCTCTCTTATTTATACAATCTGGTAGGCGCTGAATTGAGGTGTCTTTTCACTGGTAGGGCCGACTTCTCATTCTGGGTGGTTAGAACCACCTTTAATTCATCCGGGGGCCGACTTCTCATTCTGGGTGGTTAGAACCACCTTTAATTAATCTGGGGACCGACTTCTTATTTAGCCTATTACAATTAAGTTTTGACCAATCCGTAAAAGGGGATTAATAAATAGAATATTCTTTGCAGTTACAATATTTCAACATCTTCTAGTGCGCATTGCCTAGTTGTCTTGTGCCAGTTGTAGTTGCAGTTTCCAGTTGTGCCAGTTCTATGGTGCACTATCTTGTTCTTAGTGACTTATCTTGTGTGCTACCTCTAGAAGAGTTGCGCTAAGGTTGTGTGGTGTTGCTCAATTGTCTACCCTCGCTAGGGTTTGACAAGAAGAAGAGATAAGTGTTTGTTATGGTTTCTTCATTGTTGTTGGTTTTGCTCTTGTGAATAAGAATTTCTTCATGGTTGTACTATCATAAATATTCTCTCTAAGAAAAGTTGGTTGGGTTTTCCTCGAGTTTGGGGTTTTCCCATGATAAATCTTTGTGTCTTCGTGTGCTTGTCTATCTGCTTCTAGATCTTGCTTATCTTTTTAGTATATGGTTATTGAATGTTAAAAGAAGATAAAAATACTCTAGTAAAACTACTGCTATTGAATATTTAAGAAGATATAACAAACTCAACACGCGACATTCATTACCAATCTAAAATTGGATCCTCCTACAACATCAAGAAACATATATTCACTTTACAACAACACTCCTCATCATCATGCTCATGTAGCATTCAATCGAGCATGCAAACCAACTCGCAGTTTACCATTAACCCTCTTTTGGTCTCGCACTGACTAGGATGTTTATTAGCATGTTTATTACAAGGTCATTCCCTACATTTTTTTCTTCCATGTCCTTATCACCAATGCTATCATTACCCTTGCTTGTCATCCTAACCATGGTGTCTCACTAAATGTGCTTGTTTTAAGATTTCCTTTTAGGGTTCAAAGGTAAAGGGTGTTATTGATAGTTCAACTACATTTCCCAATGAAAATACAACAAATTTTCAAGTTATTTACCTTAAGGATAAAAAATTTCAACTTGAAATTTCATACCAACATGTGGTGCTCTCTTACACCACCTAAATTTCATGACTTAAAAAAAAATAAAGTTATTTAATGTTTATACACGTGGTCATATAACTCAACGCCAAGTTGGCTTATATTTATGTGACTTCAATTATCAACTAGGCTGTCCTTTATAGATATGATTTGCCATAGTTTATCAATCAAAGTTAATCACAAGAGGAAAATTAGACCCTTAGTGCAACTTCTTATTTACCTATTAGTAATTAGGCTCTTCTAAGTGTAATTATAAGTTAGTTGTTCAAGGGGGCATAAGATAGGTATCAAATTGCTTTGTAGGTTTTTAAATTCATTGAATAATCCTTTCAATGCAAACACTAGGTTTCCTTGGTCATTTTGCAACTCTCTCACATAACTCTTCTTAATCTAGTGGCATAGCCACTATGTCCCACAATACCTTGCCTAGACTCAATTTTATGGACAAACCAACGATAAGGGCCTAAACATTTGACTTCTAAATTCCTTTCCCATAAAATTAACTTAGACATTTTCACTTAATTTCTCAAAGTTGCTACAAGGATTTGTTATGTAATTGTTATATATAATATTGACTAATACTCTTCTATCACACAAAATTTAAATATTGGAAGTAAGCGTAGATGCTAGTACAAGTTCGAGTACCATTGATGTCAATTTATACTCTTTAGTTCAAGTAATGTTCATATTCCCAACCAATCAATAATATAAAAAGTTAGCTATCAAGATTAGTGTTTTGTAGCAAATCAAAAGATTCCTTAGCATACTAGTGTCACAACCCCAAGGTTTCTCCCCTATCTGAGACGTTCAGTCCAAGCACCTTGGTGATCGTCCATCATTGCCTTGTGGTCGTCATAGGGGCTTGGCCTACTACGACTACTAGAAATAAGACTACTCCTCGTCTAAAGGATGCTCATATCTCTACTTTAGACTACAAGCGTTAATCCACCCAATGACCTTAACAACTATGAAAAATAGTGTTTTCAATACTTAGCCAAATATTTAACTAGTGAACATCACAAGTAAGAAACACACCACAATAACACAAGTAGGTAGGCACCCAAGTCAGGTGCCTCAAGTTTTTATCACAAAATAATAACATAGTACAATGAGGGGGAGATTGACAACCGTTGCAACTCCTCTTACAACAATCTTCCAAGTCTTTGTCTTTCCTCTCCTTAGCTAGTGCAAAAACTCTTTAACCACAGGGTTGTATTCCCTTGTACTTAGCTCTCTACTTGGATGGTTTGCATATTGGTTTGTGCCCTTCTTTTATTCTTTTCAAAGCCTCTAACCGACACCGCAACTCATGGCCACCCACACACCCTCCAGTGCCTAAGTGGACCCAAACCAACGACTAGGTCCATCCACTACAATCGTTCCACAAAGAAGGGAAAAGGGTGGATGAGCGCCCCTTAACTTGGGAAACTATCCAATCGCCCAACTTCCTTGGTCGCTATTGGTCGCAATCAAGTCCTTTGATCACAACTTTGTTCGACATGCCTCGTCTAGCCTAGTGGTCGCCCTCTCTGTCTGTCATGTGTATGCCCCTTTTCTGCCATGGTCATCTAAGGATAGTGCTAACAAACATACAACTTCTTGTTTTGCATCCATTGCGTGCTCATCAGAACCACTGAAGTAGTCGTGTAAGGGTGCCCGATGTCTACTAGAAGACATGGATGTTACATACTCAACCACTTAAAGGTGTTGTCTTTCCACTCTCCAAGAACTTCTACCATCCTTGGAAGATCGTTGTTTAGACTTACATGTTTGTGGGTGACTTCCTCAATCTTTTCACAATGTTATTCATGATTTAGACAAGTTAAGTCGCCAATTCGACTTCATGTTTTCCTCATGAAAGTGCCTCTCCCATGTTGCCAAACTAAAATGCCATTGCTTGGATCTCACCATGCAATTCATCATGGACTTCAACTTTCTATGCCCAAGTCACAACCCTGACTTGCCAAAGATCCCAACCTGCCCCAAAATTCTGCAAATGCAAAACTGCCACCTTTGCACCAAACTTTGTTTTCAGTTGCTCTGTATTTATAGAAATATGAATACTAAATGAAGGTCACTTTGTCTTCTAAACCATCATCTGTTACTTAATGAATTTTCTAAAACACATTTCTCCAAGGCACCCAAGGCTCCACTGTGTTCCTCTGGGGAGTGAGTTGCCTTACAACTTCACAACAATTCAAAAGGGGAACGTGAGTGGATGCCAAGGCCACTGCCTCCAGATGTCCTAAATTGAATTTCATGATGCAAACATGAGTCACCATACCTCTTGGTTAAGTGCATTAACAAAGGAACGTTCATGTCGATTGCACTGTTTCCCTCAACTAACAAGCTCTCTACATCCTAATCTTCTTGCCAATTTTCCTATCCAAGTGCACCCAAGGATTGCATGACTTATTCCTTGGCTACTAAGTACCAAGGTCATCAAGCTTATCGCGTCTCGATAGTCTGATGTTGCCTTCGTGCAACTCGTTGCCAGTCTACCCATGCTGCAGTCTAAATATTTCATGTCCTCATTTGGTTTTTGAATGGACTACTCGTTCGCCCAAATGATGGAATTATGTCCACTGCTTCCACAGTTGTGGTGACCAAGGCCACCAGCCCAGTGAACCTTCCTTCCAATGCTTTCACTATCCCATTGTCTACCAATGATCAAGGTGAAATTTTTGTTGGTTCTCTTCATGCCCAAAATATTCAATCTTTTCGTTGCAAGGTGTTATAGCTCCTTGATGTGTTGTTGTCATCACACTCAAGGCAGTCATATTCGTGACTATTCCAAGTTTCCTCCTCACCGTCAGAATGATAAGTTTCTTTTGGTCTACAAAGATTACCAAATTGTCCAAGTGAGACATCGATTATGCCCGCGTCATCGAAATATTGCCCCAGAACAATCTCAAAATCGTCCATGGGCACCAATGTGAAGTTAACATCACCACTCCACTCACAAAGATTCATGGTGATCCCGTCCGCAAGGCCGACCACTCTCTACACTTCCAAATTTTACCGCTTTGAAGGAGGATTTGGCTTGCTCAAGCTACAATCTGAGCCTTGAGGCAACTTCTTCCTTCATGAAATTATGCGTGGCATCATTGTTGAACATCGCAAGTGTTTTCTGATTCTTCAACTCGGCCTGAACATAGATGAGTGTTGTGAAGTCGTGCTCTTGGTTTTCCTCTTCTGCTACTGTGTTCAAGGTTTGCAAGACACCCACTGAAGGTTTCTTTGGTTACTTCTCCACAACATTCAACTTTTGTTGCCTCTTCAATGGAAAATTTCTAATGTAATGTTCTTTATCACAAATCCAACATACAACTAACTTACCTTCGGTGTTTTCTTTGGACACATCTAGCTGCCTTGTTAAATTTCGTAGATGTCTTCCATTTTCCTTTCTTCATGAACTTTCTCGACCGCTTTTGTACTGTAGTGCCTCCATTTTCCTCTTGAATTCGTCTAGACTTAGTATTGAATTTGAGTAGTTTGTCTCTTGCAGTGATGGTTGCAACAAGGATTTGCACGTTTTGGTGTCGTGGCTCACTTTGCTCCTAGGGTTGCAAACCCTTAATAAAATGGAACAACCGATCTTTGGCAGTCAGCTCCTTGATCTCCAACATGAGACTGACAAATGTCTTGATGTATTCTTGGATCCTACCCACATGGCTGAGATTCATCAACTCATCTTTTGCAATCCAAGTTTGGTCTCCAGGTCCAAACCGAGTCTTCACGGATTCTTTCATCTTCATCCAAAGCTTCACAGTACCCTTAAAGAACATTGTTGTTTCCTTCACCTTGGTCTCATTTGAAATTCCATTCATTTTCTCAAGGTATTGCTCAACATCCCAACATAAGTTACTAAACATCTTGTTGTCGCAAGTGTCGTTATATGGTTTTGGCTCCTTTATCTTGATGCACACAGGACCCGCCGAATCACTCCCACTGGAAATACTCTGTTTTAGCATGTATATGGTGTTGTATTGGTCTTTGAATTGCGTTGCAATAGCCTGCAACAAATCCTCCATCGTCTTCAATCTCCTCTCAATGTCATGGCCCAATGAAGTGGACATTAGGTCTGTCATTTCTTGGCACTCCTTCATAGCTTTATTAAAATCGAGACACATGTGGTTTGCCTCTTCCTCCAAAGAGGTTGTCCTCTTCTCATGTTCGCATAATGAGGTCATCATCTCCTTGACAAACTTCTCCAAGCTAGTGACCCTATTATTCATACTTAGCATTTTAGGGATTGACCCTCCATCATTGTCTTCTTGATGCAAGGAAATCTCAGCTTCTGAGTCTGCTATGAGGGATTTTGCGAACTTCACTTTATCTGAGTGACCACCACTTTAGTTCAACAACTATGAAATTACTACGGAAGAACTCACTTCTCTGTGGATTGAACAGTCCTGGGTGCCAATTTTACAAGGCATCTATATGTCTCTGTCAACTGTCTCCAGGACACTCTCTGCAACCTCCCCCAGCTTGAACCAAGCCAAAGTGAAGAGCACCCAACTGACTCAAGGACTTCACAACCAACGTTTCCTTTAGAAAAATTGGTGAAGGCCAATGTGTGTGCTTTGATACCAACTTGCACAACCCCAAGGTTTCACCGCTACCCGAGTCATTCTGTCCTGACACCTTGGTGATCACATGGCACTGCCTTGTGGTCGTCGCAGGGGCTTGGCCCTCCTATGACTACTAGCAAGTATAATACACCTCCTCATCTAAAGGTTGCCCATATCTATGCTTTAGACTACAAGTGTTAAGCCACTGAAATACCTTAACAAATATGCCAAAGAGTGTTTTCAATATTTAGCCAAATATTTAACTAGTGAACATTGCAAGTAAGAAACACACCACAACAACACAAGTACACAAGAAACTAGATCAAGTGCCTTAATTTTTTATTAAAGAAGAATAACATAGTACAATGAGAGGAATCTTGACCACCACAACTCCTCTTACAACAATCAACTAGGTTACAAGCGCTTAGATGTTTCCTTGTTTCCTACAACTGTGAAGCACCCCGCGAGCTTGCCTCTTGCAGGTCTTAGTCTTTCCTCTCCTCAACTGTTGCAACAACTCTTCAATTGCAGAGTCTCTTTCCCTTTTACGTAGCTCTCCTCTTAGATGGTTTGTGTACTAGGTCGTGCCCTTCTTTTATACTTACCGAGCCTCTAACTGACTTCACAACTCACGACTTCCCGCACACCCTCCATTGCCTAAGTGGACCTAAACGAACAACTTGGTCCATCAGTTTCAACCATTCCATGAAGAAGGGAAAAATGTGGACGTGCCCCCCTTAACTTGGGAAACCGCCCAAATGCCCAAATTCCTTGATCTCTCTTGGTCGCAGCTAACTCCCTTGGTTGCAACTCTATTCAACACGCCTCTTCTAACCCAGTGATCGCCCCCTTCATATGTTGTGCATGCACAATGTTTCTGCGAAGGTCGTCCAAGGATATTGCTGATGAATATGCAACTCGTCGGTTTGCATACATCACACACTCGTCTGAATCGTTGAAGCAGTCGTTCAGGGGTGCTCAATGCCTACTATAAGACATGGACGTTACAACTAGTATGTATGAAACAAGGCAAATGGTTATATGTGATTGAGCAACCTTATCAAACGTATAATTGAACCAACAATATGGGTGTTTGTCTATAAGACTAAAATGTAAATCTACTAATAGATATGTCTTTGAGTGCAAGAGTAATGGTGATCAAATCACAATTAACATTCTAATCATGATAAAAAAGCAAGCAACAACACCATATTGGAATTATGTTATCTATGACAAAGGAATTTGCTTATAAATTACACAAGTTGGGTTCTACACTTTGAATTATGAGATTAAGTTGGGATCTAAGATTGCACCTAAGTATAGCAATATATATGTAAATATGAATCCATTGAGTTGTATGGATATATATGCAAACACCATGTTTTCCTTATTCAATTAGGGAGGGAAATACTTCATGACCATAATGCCACGTGTAGATAATCGAGTAAATTCAACTAAAATTTATAATTGAAAATTACAAGAGTAAGGCATGAGTAAAGTGCACCAAAAACGTTGCAACCATTGGGTGACCATGATGATGTAGCACCATCTCCACCCAATTGTATAGCTCAAGATGCGAGATTACCCTTGTGATAGGAGCTTTCTTTCGATAACCTGCATGTTGCATTGACTTGACCAGGAAAATTCCACTAGTTTTCCAAAAAACAAAGTTGGGTTTTCTAATGAAACTAACAACCAAATAGAATGTCTTCACCACAATGCCATTCCAACTAGAACCAATAGTTAAGCATTCAACCCATAGAGCAAATCAACAAGTTTAATTTAAAATATAGGGGATGCCTCCTCAAGTCCATTAATAATATTTATAGACTAGTAACCTACTTAGTCAGTGAAGGTAGTAAACCATTGTCCATTTCCATAGACTAAAGAGCCAATAATCAATATAACCATGACAAAAATAGTTAAATTAATCTAGAGTAAGAGGAGTCCGCACAAAACAAGAATAAGTAATGAAATCCTCCTTTGAGTTATGCTAGTAGCTTAATCAAAAGAATCACCAAGAAGGTAACTTGGACTACTCATAAAGATATAAGATTTTATTTGACATGATATCAATGTAACATGGACTACTCTCAAGTACCCACAAGTAGAATTCCATATGTTATATACAAAATCAAGTACAATTTTACATGTTACTTGGAATTCTCCCAAGTACCCAAAACATTGATCAATTATGACCCCAATCCTTAGCCACAAAAAGGAAGTTGCATATCATATAAAGATTAGTTTTACATTAAGTTTAATTAGAACCTAGAGCTATTGCCATAAAATTATGCACACATAATAAAAGTCAAAATTATACTTAGGGATTCAGACCTGAATTCTAAAACTTGGACTACACTTGACTAGTGAGTTTGCTAGAACCTTCGAGCTAAAAACATTAAAAAAAAATAGCTTAAATTCCACAATCCAACATATTTTGTACATACAATGCATAAAATCAATCATAAGGAAAAATGCAAGGTTTATTCATCATGCCACCCACAAATCACCAAATAAACTCAGAGAAATAATTATCCCAGAATATATTTATGTCACTTTAAGTTTCCCAAAAAAAAAAAACCTTCATGGGAAAATAAGAATACTATGCATGTAAGGGGAACGATGCACAAAGTTGGTACCCTCAAAATTGACAATGAGATATTTGATAATACTTTCTTATAAAGCCCACGCACATTCTCAAAAATAAGCGTTGGTGTTTTGTGGGGTCGTCAAAGTGTTAAATGAGTGCATGTTTCGCGTGCCAACACTAGTTTGGCGACTCAACAAATCTATGAACATTTCAATGTGTGCATATTTTGTAAGGCTGGTGCGTTTCATGATGCATGCCCATTTAATAATGCACACATTTTTTGTTTAGAATTTTTTTTAAATTAATGGGTACAATTTTATCACATTTCACAAAACCAAAATATCATTCAAGTAATTTTTATCAAGAGGTTATTGGGAGTTAATTCAATTGACAACGTAGCAATGTGAGACTCACTATTATTCATTCGTGACATGTCATTGACCTATACTCTTCCATTTAGTGTCCAATCAATTTTTTTTTTTTTTAATTAACATATGTTTTAATTAATTCATAAAACATTTAATTTTATTCATCATTTAAAAAAAATTAATACAACTAAATAATCATTTAAAAAAAATTAATACAACTAAATATTCATAATTCTCTTGACATGAACCCCAAATAAACGTCATTAATCAAAATCCAAATCCCACACATGCCCCACCACCTCTTATCCAAACATAGATATTAAAAATGACCCAACTTGTTTGAGACATCTAATTTACGAATTTAGAAGGGGTGGAGAGCATATATATATATATATATATATATATATATATATATATATATATATATATATATATATATATATATATATATATATATATATATATATATATATA
>ML795736.1:39667-60771 GCA_009831015.1 Picea engelmannii | reverse complement strand
GGTGGCAGCTTATCTCTGAGAAGAGATGTGACGGCTACTCGCATTCGCAAGAAGATGGTTACAATGAGGCTCTGGAGGCCTTTTTACAATAATCAGGAATGCCAAAAGTCATAGACATCCAAAAACCTAACCCTGGGAGATGAAGCGCCAAAAGTCATGTGGGCCCTGTTTGGGTAAGTTGGTGCATCAACTTCTTGGGGTCGTAACTTTTGCATACGATCTTCGTTTTAGGCGTGTGATAGCTCGTTGGAAAGGTATCGTCGAGGAGATTCATTTTGGGGGCTCAATCATGCCTTTGGCTATCATTGAGAACCTCGATCTCCAAAAAACTTCATTTAGGCCCTCAAAATGGCCCCGGAAGTGAAAACCTGCTAAAAATAGTAAATTGCCAAAATGGCCAGAAAACTGTTTTGAGCCATTTGGAAAAGGTGGGTGGCCCCCGATATCCACCTGGATCACTCACTCTGGGAGAAAATCGCTTCCCAACAAACTCTCTCACCTAGAGAGGGCTACTCATAGGGCTAAAAACCTGCCTCTTCTACCATGGGCCTGAAAACCCAGTTCTTCAACCAGTTTTCAACTCAATTCCCGCAAGTTCAGGATAACAACAACAATTTCTGGTCAATTCCACTTAGGAAACACCGAAGGCAGCAACCCAAATCCAGTTCAGGTACGGACTCGACTCTTCAAGAGGGGATAGGCTAGGCTCACAGGATACACAGGTGACACGACTCAATCCACGCAGAGGTCGAACATAGACTCAAGCAGTCCAGATGGCAGAAAACGACAACAGGCCACTAAGACACAACACAATTCAGGTAACACCGGTTTCAGAGCTACGTGACAAGGAATCAACACAGAGATCAGACACATAGAAACCCGGTTCAAACAGACGGATGCAAGAATGGAGGACCAACCCCCAACTCAGCTGACACTTCAGCTTTTAACCACATGCGCCCAGGTCGACACTTGTCTTCCTGGATCTACATGCATTCCCTTTTGCACAGTTGGAGCTGCATGCGTTGCCTCTCCCAGGCCTTAGGATAAAAACATGTTTTGTCATACAACTTTATAATAATAATAGAATATTATTCTCAAGGACTTAAGCCCCTAATCTTAGCCCCTCTTTCCAACCTTTCAGCCCCCTTTCCTTTACCCACCTTGTGGAATCTTATTCTCCCATCATTCTTTCTTCGTGGTCAGTCTGCACGCAACGATGTTTAATCTTTATTAATTTTCTGCATATTACATATACAAAAATAGGCTCTTGGCCTTTAACACTTAGGCTCTCCGGCCTAATAAGCACATAAGCCTACCAGCATATCAATACCCGGCTCACCAACCTACAAAACATGATTTACAATTCATAAACATGATTACAACAAGGCTCGTCCTTAGGGATATTACAATCCCCTCCCCTTATTTTTGCACTATCCTCAGTGCAACTTTCACACAACATCAACAAGATTTTCAAAATCTTAAAAACGATGTGGGTATTCTGCCCGCATAACATCATCATGCTCCCATGTCGCATCCTCAGGAACATACTAGGTCCACTGGACCTTTACAATCCCTATGGCTCGATTCCAAAGCTGTTTGACTTTCCGGTCCAATATGCGCACATGATGCACTTGCAGGACACCTTCTTGCTCCACCTGAATCACATTCCAATCAATTACATGATTAACATCAGGTATATATTTCTTAAGCAATGAAACATGAAACACATTATTTACAGTCATGGATGAAGGTAATACAAGCATATATGCAACTAGCCCAATCCTTTCTAGGATTTCAAATGGCCCACAAAATCTGGCTGCCAACTTGGCGCAGTTTCCTAGCTTCAGGGAAATTCTATTGGCTTTTACTTTCAGGAAAACATGCTCTCCCACTTTAAACTCTCCATGGGTTTTGTTTTTATCAGCATAACATTTCTGCCTATCTCGAGCTGCTTTCAAATTCTACCTAATTTTTAGCATTTGTTCTTCCATTTCCTTGAGCAAATCTAGCCCAACTACCGCCCTGTCAGCTAGATTATCCCAACTTACTGGAGTATTGCACTTTCTGCCATAAAGTGCTTCAAATGGGCTCATCTTCAATGATGCATGATACCCATTATTGTAGGAGAATTCTACCAAGTGCAGGTAGTCTTCCTGTAACGCCTCCCTGACTGTCATCCAACCCACTGGCCGGGCGGACGCTACTGTGCGGAACAACACCATTTTTATGCTTAATTAATAACATGCATTTAAAACAGGTTAAACACATGCAAACTCAAAGTAAGCACACGCTTACTGTTAACATAAATAATCCATGGCATTATCATTAATCCATATGCACAACAAAATACGTGATAAATATAAATACACAGGCGTGCAAAACATAATTAAAGCATAATCTGGTACTTATCTTTGAAACTGGGGTAATTCCACCACCCACGTGCAGGCCTTCCACGGACCTCCCAGCCTTATACCACACTGCTCATCAAGATCAGTAGTGGGTCACCCCTGAGCTGGGACTAAGCTCCACCCCAAGGCAAGGAATCCTAGGCTAGGCTGAGGTTACAGGGAAAACACACAGTCACAAGGAAGGATTCTCTCCCAGGAACCACTTATGCCCACTGCCCACAGAATCTCCTTCCCCACATGCATGTTCCACCCTAGGAGTATACACCTTCTTTGTCACCTAGACATTCCTTCGGTTGCTAACCTCCCTTTCCTTGGGTTTCAGCAACAGACCAGACCAGAAATCTCCGAGCTCTGTGGCAGCTACAGGGTTCCTTCTAGGAGCTCTCTCCTTCCTCAGTGCACTCTCTCACCTGGAGAGAGTTGCTCACAGGCCTGAGAACCTGCCTCTTCCAACAACAACCACCTCCCTCTCTTGGAGAGAGGTTCGTGGCCAAACAGCCCACTGGGAAAACAGACACGGCTTCCGAAACAGGCTCAACAATCATGGGATAGACTCACGGTTTTGGTTTTGGGATTGCACCAGGTGTACAAAGATCCCACGCATAGGTTCAAACTGTTCAGACAGAGGATGTACCAGCTATCTCAGAAATCAACATGGGATTTTCGGCTTTCAGGGATGCACGAGGGTATTCTTGTAGAGGTCAGACCGCATTTTCGGTTCAAGCAGTTGAGGGTCAAAAATGGAGGAGGAACCCCCATCACGGCTCAACTCAACCGTTTTATCTGCATGTGCTTGGGTTGACACTTGTCACCTATGAAACTGCATGCATTCCATCAACATGCGTTCCTCCCCATTTGGAAGTCACTTGTCATTCCAAAAGAACTTAGGATAAAACATATATTTCACATGGTCTTTTTGGAATAATATTAAAATATTATTCCCAAGGACTTAAGCCCCTAGGCTTAACACTTAGCCCCTCTTCCCACCTTCCAGCCCCTAATCCCTTACCCATTCTGTGGAAGCTTAGTCCCCCATCACTCATTCATCGTGGTCGGTCTGCACGCGGCGGTGTTTATATTTTTATTAATGTTCTGCATAGATACATGTACAAAATCAAGCTCTTGGCCTTCAACACTTAGGCTCTTTGGCCTAATAATCACATAAGCCCTCCAGTTTATATTAACTTGGCTCACCAGCCTATAAAAACATAATTACAATTCATTTCATAAACATGATTTACAACAGAGCTCGGCCTTGGGGACATTACAATCCCCCTCCCCTTATTTTTGCATTGTCCTCAGTGCAACTTTACACTGCATATGCAAGCTTTTCAAAATTTTCAAAAAGATGCGGGTACTCTGCCCGCATAACATATTCATGCTCCCATGTCATGTCCTCAGGACCATACCAAGTCCACTGGACCTTTACAAGCCCTATAGCTCGATTACAGAGCTATTTGTTTTTCCTGTCCAATATGCACACAGGATGCACTTGCAGGACACCTTCTGGTTCCACCTGAACCACATTCCAGTCAATAACATGATTAGCATCAGGTATATATTTCTTAAGAAATGAAACATGAAACACATTTTGTACAGTCATAGATGCAGGTAATGCAAGCATGTATGCAACTGGCCCAATCCTTTCTAGGATTTCAAATGGCCCACAAAATCTGGCTGCCAACTTGGCGCAACTTCCTAGCTTCAGGGAACTCCTATTAGTTTTCACTTTCAGGAAAACATGATCACCCACTTTGAATTCTCTGTGGGTTTTGTTCTCATCAACATAACTTTTCTGCCTGTCCTAGGCAGCTTTCAAATTCTGCTTAATTTTTATCATTTGGTCCTCCATCTCCTTGAGCAAATCTGGCCCAACTACTACTCTGTCAGTTGGATTATCCCAACTCACTGGAGTGTTGCACTTTCTTCCATAAAGTGCTTCAAATGGGCTCATCTTTAACGATGCATGATACCCATTATTGTAGGCGAATTCTACCAAATGCAGGTAGTCTTCCCATCTTGATGGTTTGTCCATCACATACATTCTCAGCATGTCTTCTATTACTCTATTCACCCTCTCTGTCTGTCCATAAAACTCGGGATGATACGCTGTACTAAAGTTCAGATTCGTTCTGAATCCTTTGAACAGTCCTTTCCAGAAATTCGAGGTGAATTTCGGGTCCCTATCAAACACCATCGTTTTAGGAATTCTGTGCAAGCGTGTCACTTCCCTTAGGAAAATATCAGCAACATCTGTTGCCTTGTGAGTAGTTTTTAGTGGAATAAAATGGGCAGCTTTTGTAAGCTTGTCCACCACCACCATGATCGAATCATGCATCTTTCTCGTTCTGGGCAATCCTATAATAAAATCCATTGTTACTACTTCCCACTTCCACTCAGGAATGGGTATGGGTTGTAGCAACCCTGCTGGGTGCTTATGCTCAGTTTTAACTTTCAGGCACTCCATATATCTGGCGATGTATTCAACGATCTCTCTCTTCATACCCAGCCAAAAGTAATGGCTCTTGACTGCTGCCAAAGTCTTATGATATCCAGGATGTCCAGCATACGTCATGTTATGCATTTCTCTTAGAATAGCAAGTTTCAAATCCTGGACATTGGGTATATACACTCTGTTTTTGTACAGAAGTATTCCATCAGCTTCCAAGGTGTAATTTTCCTCTTTCTGCGGTCTCTCACTCTGCTATAGCTTTGCTACCAAGTCTCTGTACTGCAAATCTGCATTTGCAGCTTCCATAATTCTATCCTTAATATCAGTCCTGTACATGCTAATGGCTAAAGCATGTAAGTTGTGCACCTTTCTGCTGAGTGCATCGGCCACCTTGTTTTCCTTCCCTTTGATATGCTTGATATCAAAGTCGTATTCGCATTGAAACTCCAACCACCTACTTTGTCTATCGTTTAAAGTCGGTTGATCAAACAAATATTTCAGACCGTTGTGGTCTGTTCTGAATTCAAATCTCCTTCCCATGAGGTAATGTCTCCATTTCCTCAGAGCGTGGACGATTGCTACCAACTCCAAATCGTGAGTGGCATAATTCTTTTCATGCTCTTTCAGCTTCCTGGACTCATAACAGATTACAAATCCATCTTGGCTGAGAACTCCTCCCAACCCTTCCTTACACGCATCTGTTCACACCACAAAATCTGTATTTGGATCTGCAATCCTCAAGATTGGAGCGCTGGTTAACAGCTGCTTCAATCGCCGGAAACTCTTCTCACACTCTTTAGTCCACTGAAACTTTTTCTCCTTCCTTTGCAAGGAAGTGATAGGGTGAGCTATCTTTGAGAACCCTGCGATAAACCTTATGTAATAGCCTGCTAGACCTATAAAGGATCTAACTTCCACCACATTCCTTGGCGCTGACCATTCTCTGATGGCCTCAACTTTCTTAGGATCCACGACGATCCCTTCTTTTGAAATAATGTGCCCTAAGTAATGTATCTGCCTTTGATAAAATGAGCATTTTCTCAACTTGGCATACAACTGGTGTTCTCTCAACACTTGTAACACCATTCTCAGGTGTTGTTCATGCTCTTCCTCTGACTTGGAATACACCAAAATGTCATCCAGGAAGACTATGACAAACTTGTCTAAATAGTCCCTGAATACACCATTCATCAAGCACGTAAAAATAGTAGGTGTGTTTGACAGCCCAAACGGTACCACTATGAATTTGTAATGACCGTACCTTGTTCTAAAGGCGGTCCTGCTGATGTCCTTGTCCTTTATTCTTACCTGGTGATATCCTGATCTAGGATCTATCTTCGAAAATATTTTTGCACCCTTCAACTGATCGAAAAGATCATCAATCCTTGGCAGAGGATAATTGTTCTTGACAGTTATCTTGTTCAACTGCTGGAAATCAATGCACAGCCTCAACGTCCCATCCTTCTTCTTCACAAACAGGACCAGGGCACCCCAAGGTGACACGCTGGGGAGAATGTACCCCTTCTTTAGAAGCTCTTCAAGTTGCAATTGTAACTCTTTCAGCTCTGGCGTACTCATTCTATATGGAGCTTTCGACATTGGAGCTTCTCCAGGCATCAAATTTATAGAAAAATTGATGTCTCTCTTTGGAGGTAGTCCAGGTACCTCCTGAAATACATCTTTGAACTCCGTGAGTGCCTCATGGTCTTCAATCCTTGAGACTTCCTCTCTGGATGCTTCCTCCACATGGGCTGCAAATAATTGACAGCCTTTTCTGTAGCACTTCTTCAGTTGCATGGCTGAGATTTTTCTAACAACCATAGCTCTAGGAATCCCTTGGACTGTTTTCTGATTCCCCTCCTCATCCAGGCATGTAAACCTCTTGTTACGACAGTCCAGAAGGGCATGGTGCTAGTCCAACCAGTCCATCCCAATTAAACATTCATAAGAGCCTAAAGGCAGAATATTCAATTCATCCTTCGTACTCACTCCTTTCATGTCCACAGGACATGACTTAACCAACTCAGTGACTTTCCTCTTGGTTCTTGTAGCCAACTGCACTAACCAAGACTTTTCATGTTTTCTTCTTATCAAATGCAAACTTTCTACCACTCTAGGGTCTATATAGCTATGACTAGCCCCTGAATCAATTAAAATAATAAATGGTCGGTTGTTAATCATACCTTCCACTTCAATCATGTGCGATTGAAATTCATCTTGCTTGTTGTCCAGGGCTGTGTAGATCCTTGGAATTCTACTTCCCATATCCTCCATTGTTTCAGCTTGTTGAACATTGTGGACAGTTCTTGCTTTATCTTTTCTGTGGGGGCAGTCTCTATACCTATGGTTTCCTTTACAACCCCAACACTCCATAGGTGGTGGTCTTGGCATTTGCTCACCCACTTCAACCTTCCTGGGCTCTCTAAAATATGGTTGTCCTTGAGGACTATTCCTGAAAAAGGGAGGCTTGTTTCCCTTCTGCCTCTGCTCTTTCTTAAACTTCCTCTGGCCATCCCAAGCCTTCCGAAAAGTAGGTTTTTCTCTTTGCTGCTCATACAAGCATTTTCTCCTTCTTATTGTTTCTTCCATAGTCTTAGGATCATCATAATGAATCTTGTCACTAATGGGAGGTGGCAGTCCACTCAGATACCTCTGAATCTTGACAGCCTCATCTTTGATGAATGGAACATACTTCAGTAGTTCCAAAAACCTTCATTCGTATTCATCAATGGTCATGTTGCCCAGCTTGAGTTCGAAGAACTCCTTCATATTTTTGTCATAGTATCTTTTAGTTAGGTATTTCAAAATACCTCTTGAACTCCTTTCAAGTGATATATTTCTCCCTAATGTGTTGCACTTGTACAAACTGATCCCACCACATGGATGCTTTTCCTTTTAGTTAATACATCACAATCCTTCCTTCTGCATGAGAGGAATAATTCTGCAATTGGAAATATTTCCTCATGCCAAGCAACCATGTTTTGGCATCTTCCTCTTTCTTATGTTCTCCATCGAACGTTGGAGGTTTGATCTTGTTCATCTCCCCTTTCAATTCATCCACTCCAGATCTTCGGTGTTTTCTGGTAGGGGATGAGCTTGAACTACTGTGTGCCTCCCTACTAGAATGCTTTGGGGAGTGACGATGATGTCTGCTACCACTCCTCGATCTTCTTCTCCTCTCAAGGGTCCTAACACTTCTTGATCTTCTTTTCCTCTCAGGGGTCCTGCGACTCTCTATCTTGCTTGAGTCACTCCCCTTCTCCAATTTCCTTTCTATTCTTTCCAGGCTCTTCAACATTTTTAAGTTGAATTCACCCTATTGATCCCTGACCCTCATGAGCTTTCAGCTATCATCTTGGCGAGCCTGGGCATCTTTCTGCAATCCTTCAATGATTTTCATTATATGTCCTTCCTTATCCAATTCTCTTTCATGCCCATTGGAGTTCGATCCTTCGACTCCTAGGTTGACATCCCTTCCTTCTCTTTCGTCCTCTGATTCAGAGGCAATCTACACCTCTTCCATTTCTATACTTGATTGTCCTGACACTCGTTGAACTCTGCACACACAACGTGCAGTCAACTGAAGTTTGTCAGGCCTTAAACCCCTAATAAAATCACAACATTCATTAATCAACACCAATAAGAAAAATGTTTCGAATGCACTAAGTTTTAAGAGATCTATTTGGCTCTGTAATTTTCGGGACTTCGGGACTCCAGGTTTCAGGGTCTCGGTCCACGAGGTTCTCATTCTCACTTTTCAGACTTCTGGTTTCGGGGTCTCGGTCCATAAGACTCTCATACTTGTTTTCAGGACTTCGGTTTTTGGGTCTTCGGTACCCGAGAGTTCACGATGCAGTGACTCCCAACTTCTTGTCGCTACAATCCCTGAAATCCGATACACGGGTTCTTGTATGAGATCCAATGATCCTCGATGATTTGGATCTAATGGTCCAGATCTTTTTGGAGTTTCATGAACTGAGAGTTCACGATGCAGTGACTCCCAATCTTTGTCGCTTCAATCCCCGAATTTTGAAAATTCAGTTTCCTTACTCTCAGGACCCACAACACAACAATTCAGCCTTTAGACCTGCTATAGTTCTTCCATCTCTGAAAATTTCAGGACTTCGGGACTTCGGTTTTTGGGGTTTCGGTCCTTGAGGCTTCCAGACTTGCTTTCCTTTCCAATCCTAACTTCCGAAATCCCGATTTACTTTACCCTTCGGGTCCACATACAACAGTTTTCACCCACACCCATGGTGGCACGTGGCACGTTCAGGAGGGTCCACGCCACCTTCGGTGATGTCATCGGGTCCCACCACTCTCACTTTTCTTCTCAACCCACTGGCACGTGGTACACATCCATGTGTCCACATCCATTCCAAGTGAAATCCAACGATCAGACCTTTCTCAGATCTATGGCGCATATCTTTTCAGCATTTCGGGGTTTCGGGCATCAGGAGTTCGTGCATCCATGCATCTCAAGCTTTCGTTTGCCAAAATTATGAAAATTACGGTTTATTCATCCAACAATCAAGTTCCTCTCCTACGAGCTACAGTGTAGATCGTTTTGGGATTTCGGGGTTTTGGGTTTCGGAGGTATTCACCTCTCCTCACTTCCCATCTCCTGGAATGTCGATTTCTTCCTGGACAATTAACGGTCCAGATCTCTCTTAGATCGACGGTTGTGATCCAAATGTGAATTCGTGTTTCATGAATTCTCATGAACTCACCCTTTGACCATTTCAGGTTACGAGTCAACGAAAGGTTGATCGCTCTCCACGCATCCTTTCTGATGGACAGTCCTGAAAAAGAGGTCGAAACGGGACCCACACAAAGTCGCCCATTCCGGGCCCCCCCCCCCTTATTAAAGGTAGACAAGCAAAGGGGATCCGGAATCCAATCTTGTCCGTAGGATCGAGCGCCCCAATCTAAGCCATTGAAACCTGCNCTTGTTAAAGGTAGAACGATGAAGGGGGTCCATAATGGAACCCTGGCTATAGATCTGGGTGCGTAAACTCCGGCCGCCTAGATTTTCCCATCGCTTAACGAAACGCGCATTTTGCAACCCAACTTAGGGTAAATGGGTTCTTACTCCACTCCTTTGCAACTCCAAAGGGTTTTAAACCTTGTACACGTTCTCCAGATCTGACGGTCGTGAGGGTTCTCCTTTCCTCCTGAATAGATCCTATGGCTCCAACACTTTTGGTGTGGAGTTCTCTCTCTCCCTGTGGCCATATACCACACCGGTTGCAGTTTCTATAACACCGCTACACCTCCTGCGCTTTGTATCATGGTCAAGTGACTCCTTGACACTCAAGAACATTCAAAGGTCCAAAATTGGTCCTCCAGACACAATTTCTTCTCAAAACCTCGGTCCAAAGATCACTTATCTAGCCCATCTAGGCTCAGCATTGGAACCTTGGCTCTGATACCATACTGTAACGCCTCCCCGTCCGTCATCCAAGCCACTGGCCGGGCGGATGCTATTGTGTGGAACAACACCATTTTTATGCTTAATTAATAACATGCATTTAAAACAGGTTAAACACATGCAAACTCAGAGTAAGCACACACTTACTGTTAACATAAATAATCCATGGCATTATCATTAATCCATATGCATAGCAGAATATGTGATCAATATAAATACACAAGCGTGCAAAACATAATTAAAGCATAATCTGGTACTTATCTTTGAAACTGGGGTAATTCCACCACCCACGTGCAGGCCTTCCACGAACCTCCCAGCCTTAGGCCACACTGCTCATCAAGCTCAGCAGTGGGTCACCCCCGAGCTGGGACTAAGCTCCACCCCAAGGCAAGGAATCCTAGGCTAGGCTGAGGTTACAAGGAAAACACACAGTCATAAGGAAGGATTCTCTCCCAAGAACCACTTATGCCCACTGCCCACAGACTCTCCTTCCCCACATGCCTGTTCCACCCCAGGAGTATACACCTTCTCTATCACCTAGACAGTCATTCGGCTGCTAACCTCCCTTGCCTTGGGTTTCAGCAACAGGCCGAACTGAAAATCTCCGAGCTCTGTGGCAGTTGCAGAGTTCCTTCCAGGAGCTCTCTCCTTCCTTAGCGCACTCTCTCACCTGGAGAGAGTTGCTCACAGGCCTGACAACCTGCCTGTTCCAAAAACAACCACCTCCCTCTCCTAGAGAGAGGTTACACACAGGCTCAGCACGAACTTACACTGGACGACGAGCCACGCGCAGTCCAACACTGCATGGCCACAACATCCCACTAGGAAAATAGACACGGCTTCCCAAACAGGCTCAACAATCACAGGATAGACTCACGGTTTTGGTTTCGGGATTGCACCAGGTGTACAGAGATCCCACGCACAGGATCAAACTGTTTAGACAGAGGATGTACCGGCTATCTCAGAAATCAACACAGGCTTTTTGGCTTTCAGGGATGCACGAGGGTATTCCTGCAGAGGTCAGATCGCATTTTCGGTTCAGGCAGTCGAGGGTCGAAAATGGAGGAGGAACCCCCATCATGGCTCAACTCATTCGTTTTATCTGCATGTGCTTGGGTTGACACTTGTCACCTATGAAACTGCATGTGTTCCATCAACATGCGTTCCTCCCCATTTGGAAGTCACTTGTCATTCCAAAAGAACTTAGGATAAAATATATATTTCACATGGTCTTTTTGGAATAATATTAAAATATTATTCCCAAGGACTTAAGCCCCTAGGCTCAACACTTAGCCCCTCTTCCCACCTTCCAGCCCCTAATCCCTTACCCATTTTGTGGAAGCTTAGTCCCCCATCACTCATTCATCGTGGTCGGTCTGCACACGGCGGTGTTTATATTTTTATTAATGTTCTGCATAGATACATGTAAAAAATCAAGCTCTTGGCCTTCAACACTTAGGCTCTTTGGCCTAATAATCACATAAGCCCACCAGCTTACATTAACTTGGCTCACCAGCCTATAAAAACATAATTACAATTCATTTCATAAACATGATTTACAACAGGGCTCAGTCTTGGGGACATTACACTTCCCATTTCGATGGTTTGTCCATCACATACA
Organism: Picea engelmannii; assembly: GCA_009831015.1. NCBI lineage: Eukaryota > Viridiplantae > Streptophyta > Pinopsida > Pinales > Pinaceae > Picea > Picea engelmannii. Next base: position 48,859 of record ML795736.1, on the reverse strand, counting down.
TCCTTAGTGTGTCTTCTATTACTCTGTTCACCCTCTTTGTCTATCCATCAGACTCAAGATGATAAGTTGTACTGAAATTCAGATTCGTTCTGAACCCCTTGAATAACCCCTTCTAGAAATTTAAGGTAAATTTCGCGTCTCTATCAAACACAATTGTCTTGGGAATACCATGCAATTGTGCTACTTCCCTCATAAAAATATCAGAAACATCTGCTGCCTTGTGAGTAGTCTTTAGTGGAATAAAATGGGCAGCTTCCATAAGCTTGTCCACCACCACCATGATTGAATCATGTTTCTTTCATGTTCTGGGCAATCCCGTGATGAAATTCATTGTCACTACCTCCCATTTCCACTCAGGAATGGGTAAAGGTTGCAACAACCCTACTGGGTGCCTATGCTCAGCTTTAACCTTCTGTCACTCTATACATATGGCGATGTATTCAACAATCTCTTTCTTCATACATGGCCAAAAGTAATGGCTCTTGACTGCCGCCACAATTTTCTGATATCCAGGGTGCCCTGCATAAGGCACATTATGCATTTCATACAAAATCATAAGTTTCAAGTCCTAGACATTAGGTACATAAATTATGTTCTTGTATAGAAGTATTCTGTCAGTTTCCAACTTATAATTCTCCACTTTCTGTAGCATCTTACCTTGTTGTAGTTTTTCTACCAAATCCCTGTACTGCAAATCTGTATTTGTAGCCTCCAAAATTCTGCTTTTAATATAAGTTCGGTACATGCTAATGGTTGTAGCATGTAATTTGTGTACTCTCCTATTGAGTGCATCAACCACTTTATTCTTCTTCCCTTTGATATGTTTGATATCAAAATCGTACTCACAGAGAAACTCTAACCACCTACTCTGTCTAGCATTCAAGGTTGGCTGATCAAACAAATACTTCAGACCGTTATGGGTTGTCCTCAGTTCGAACCTCCTTCCCATGAGGTAGTGTCTCCATTTTTTTAGAGCGTGCACTATGGCTGCCAACTCCAAATCATGAGTGGCATAGTTCCTTTCATGCTCTTTCAAATTTTTGGATTCATAACAAATCACGAATCCATTCTGACTGAGGACTCCTTCTAGTCCTTCTTTGCATGCATCTGTGCACACCACAAAGTCTTCATTTGGATCTGCAATCCTCAATATTGGAGCATTGGTTAACAGTTGCTTCAATCGTTGAAAGCTTTTCTCACATTCCTTTGTCCACTGAAATTTTTTCTCCTTCCTTTGCAAGGAAGTGATAGGGTGAGCTATCCTCGAGAACCCTGCGATAAACCTTTTGTAATAACCAACTAGACCCATAAAGGATTTGACTTATGTCAGGTTCTTTGGCACTGACCATTCTCTGATGGCCTCAATCTTCTCAGGATCTACAACTATCCCATCCTCTGAAATAATATGCCCCAAGTAATGGATCTGATCCTGATAAAACAAGCACTTGCTCAACTTGGCATACAATTGGTTCTCTCTTAGCACCTGCAACACCATCCTCGGATGTTGTCCATGTTCTTCCTTCGACTTGGAATACACCAGAATGTCATCCATGAATACTATGACAAACTTGTCTAGATAGTCCCTGAATACACCATTCATTAAACACATGAAAACAACGAGTGCATTTGAAAATCCAAATGGCACCACTGTGAACTCATAATGACCATACCTTGTTCTAAAGGAGGTCTTGCTGATGTATTCATCATTTATCCTTACCTGGTGATATCCTGACCTAAGGTCTATCTTCGAAAATATCTTCACATCCTTCAACTGATCGAAGAGGTCATCAATCTTCGACAAAGGATATTTGTTCTTTACAGTTACTTTGTTCAATTGTCTGAAATCAATACACAATCTCAACGTCCCATCCTTCTTCTTCGCGAACAGGACCAGAGCACCCCAAGGTAAAACACTTGGGCGTATGTACTCCTTCTTCATAATATCTTCAAGCTGCAATTGCAACTCTTTCAGCTTTGGCATACTCATTCTGTAAGGAGCTTTTGACATTGGAGATGATCTAGGCATCAAGTTTATAGAGAAATCAATATCTCTCTTCGGAGGTAGTCCGGGTACCTCCTGAAATACATATTCAAACTCCTTTAGTTACACATGATCTCCAATATTTGAGACTTCATCCCTAGATGCTTCCTCCACATGGGATGCAAATAATTGACAACCTTTTCTGTAGCACTTCTTCAGTTGCATTGTTGAAATTTCTCTGATAGCAATAGTTCTCGGAATTCCTTGGACTGTTTTCCGATTCCCTTCCTCATCCAGGCAAGAGAATGTCTTTTTACAACAGTCCAAGATGGCATGGTACTGGTCCAACCAATCCATTGCAATTAGACAGTCATAAGAACCTAAAGGAAGAACATTCAATTCTACCTTTGTTCTCAGTCCATTCATGTCCACTGGACATGACTTAACTAACTCTGTGACTTTTCTCTTGGTTCCAGGAACCCACACTAACCAAGACTTTTCATGTTTGCTTCTTGACAAATGAAAACTTTCCACCACTCTAGGATCTATATAACTATGGATAGCCCCTGAATCAATTAAAATAGTGAAGGGATGGTTATTGATCATACCTTCCACTTCAATCATGTGTGATTAAATTTCAGCTTGCTTGTTTTCCAGGGATGCATAGATCCTTGGCATTATATTGCCTATGTCCTCCATTGTTTCATCTTGATGAACATTATGGACAACTCTCACCTTGCCATTTTTGTGGGGACAATCTCTATACTTGTGGTTCCCTTGATAGCCCCAACATTGAATGGGCGTCTGCCTTGGCCTTTGTTCCCCTACATCAACCATTCTCGGCTCTCTAAACAATGGTTGTCCTTGAGTACTATTTTTGAAAAAGGGTGTCTTAGTTCCCTTCTTCCTCTAATCCATCTAGAATTTCTTCTTGTCTTCCCAAGCCTTCCTGAAAGTAGGCTTCTCTCATTGTTGCTCATATAATCATTTTTCTCTCCTTATAGTTTCTTCCATAGTCTTAGGATCATCATACTGAATATTGTCACCAATGGAAGGTGGAAACCCACTTAGATACCTCTGGATCTTGACAGTCTCATCTTTGACGAATGAAACATACTTTAGCAATTCGAGAAACCTTCGTTCGTACTCATCAATGGTCATGCTGCCCAGTTTGAGTTCAAAGAACTCTTTCATCTTTTTGTCATAATATCTTTTAGTCAAGTATTTCTTCTCGAAATACCTCTTGAATTCTCTCCAAGTGATATCTTTCTCTCTAATGTGTTGCACCTGCACAAGTTGATCCCACCACATGGATGATTTTCCTTTCAGTTGATACATCACAATTCTTCCTTTTGCATGAGAGGAATAATTATGCAAATGGAAATATTTTCTCATGCCAAGCAACCATGTTTCAGCATATTCCTCATTTTTATGTTCTCCATCAAATGTTGGAGGCTTAATATTGTTCATTTCGCCCTTCATTTCATCCACTCCATATATCTTGTGCTTTCTAGTTGGAGATCGGCTTGAACTACTGTGTGCCCTCCTCTTGGAGCGACCTTGGGAGTGATGATGGTGTCTACCAACACTCCTTGACCTTCTTCCTTTAGAAGTCTGGTGACTCCTAGTTCTGCTTAAGTCACTCTCCTTACCCAACTTCTTTTCTATTCTCTCCAAACTCTTTAACAACTTTACGTTGAATTCACCTTGTTTTTCCCGATCTTTCCTGAGCTTTCTGCTATCTTCCCAAAGAGTTTGGGCATCTTTTTGCAATCCTTCAATGATCTTCATCATATGCCCTTCCTTCCCTATCTCTTCTTCATGCCCATTGGAGTTCGTCCGTTCGACTCCCAAATGAACATCCATCCCTTTATCTTCGTTCTCTGAACTAGAATCATTATGTGCTTTCCCCATCACTTTGCCCTTAGTGACAACTCTAATAGGTTATGGCATTCATTAAACTTCTGCAAACACAATGTGCAGACAACCGGAATTTGTCAGGTCATTATTCTTTAACAAATCCCACAACATTCATAAACAAATTTGATTCAAGGAGACGTTCAGTTTTCCTAAATTTTCTGAGCTCTGCTCGGCTTTGTAGGAAACTCAGGCCATAGCCCTTTTTCCTCAGTTTCCCAACCCACACAACCATGGTCATGACTAGGCACTAGATCCCAAGGTTCTCTAAATGACATTTCGGAGTTTCAAGTTTTGGAGGTTTGGGATTTTAGAGTTTTGGGATTCAGAGGTTCGGGATTTCGGATCTGGAGGCTCCCACACTCGCTTCCCTCTCCAACTCCTGACTTCCGAACTTCCGACCTTTCTAGCCTTCGAGCCCACAACAAAGTTGTCACCAACCGCAGTGGTGACACGTGGTGTGCTTAAGAAGGTCCACGTTACCCTAGGCGATGCCATTCAGCTCCACTGCATCTACTTTTTCTTTCGGGACCCACTGGCACGTGGCACTCATCCCATGTGTCCACATCTATCCAAGTGGCGTCAACATGACCCACTACTTTGGCTCATCGAGATTTTGCGATTTCGGGCTTCGGGAGTTTGTGCGTTCGCACATCCCACTTCTCTCGACAACCGATCTCCCGAAATTATCATCTAATTTTCTGCTTAATCCAACGGTCAAGATCTTTTTCCCAGATCTACAGTGTATATCTTCTCGGGGTTTTGGAGTTTCAGGTTTCAGAAGTTCGTGCCTCAGTGCACCCCGCTTCTCCCGATAGTCGAACTCTGAAAGGCTTCCAATATTACCTTCCTGTACCTTCTTTGGACCTGACGGTCGTAAAGGACTCTCCTTTTTCCAAACAGATCCTACAGCTCCAACACCCCAAGTGTTGAGTTCTCTCTCTCTCTGTCATCAAATGCCACACCGGTTGTAGTTTTATTCTACCGCTACTCCTCCTGAGATTCATACATGACCAAGTAACCCCTTGACACTGAGACACAATCTAAGGTTCAAAATTAGTCCTCCAGCCACAATTTCCTCTCGAAACCTTGGGTCTAAAGACCACTTATCCAGCCCATCCAGGCTCAGCATTGAAACTATTGGCTCTGATACCATATTGTAACGTCCCCGACCATTAACCCCATGGTCGGGCAATGCTACTATGCGAAAACACTCTCATACTTATATATAACATGCATATTAAATCTAATTAACAGATTTAATGAAATTTAACCAACAATACAAAGTAATCACAGTATTACTGCTAGTATACATAAATAATGGAATTAACAATAAATATCATTGCAACGGAATACATGATAATATTGCAAGCATCACAGACATGCATTTTAATTGAAATTAAACACATGCATATACTTATCTTTGAAACTGTAGTAGCTCCACAAACCGCATTCTGACCTTCCACGAACCTCCCAACCTTAAACCATGCTGCTCATCACGCTCAGCAGTGGGTTACCCCCGAGCTGGGACCAAGCTCCACCTAGGGCAAGGGAATCCTAGACTAGGCTGAGGTTACAAGAAAACTACACAGATCATCCAAAAGGATTCTCTCCATGAGCCTTCTTACGCCCACTACTCACATACTCTCATTCCCCACATGCTTGTTCCACCCGGGAGTATACACCTTCACAAGCATAGTCCATCGATGCTTCACCTCCCTCTCTGGGTTTCGGCAACAAGCCAGATAAGGAATTCTCAGAGCTTCGTAGCTAGTGATGGACTCACTCTAGGAGAAAATCGTTTCCCAGCAAACTCTCTCACCTGGAGAGGGCTGCTCACAGGCTTGACAACCCGCCTCTTCTACCATGGGCCTAACAACCTGGTTCTTCAACCAGTTTTTGACTCAATTCCCGCAAGTTCAGGATAACAACAACAATTACTGGTCAATTCCACTCAGGAAACACTGAAGGAAATAACCCAAAGACAGTTTAGGTATGGACTCGACTCTGCAAGAGCGGATAGGCTAGGATCATAGGATACACATGTAACATAGCTTAATCCACATAGAGGTCGAACACAAAATCAAGCGGTCCAGATGACAAAAAATGACAACAGGCCACTAAGACACAACACAGTTCATGGAACATCGGTTTCAGAGCTACGTGACAAGGAATCAATGCAGAGATCAGACGCATAGCTACCTAGTTCAGACATACAGATGCAAGAATGGAGGACCAACCCCCAACTCAGCTAACGCTTCATCTTTTAACCGCATGCACCCAGGTCGACACTTTTCTTCCTGGAGCTGCATGTGTTCCCTTTTGCACACTTGGAAGTGCATGCGTTGCCTCTCCCATGCCTTAAGATAAAAACATGTTTTGTCATACAACTTTAGAATAATAATAGAATAGTATTCTCAAGGACTTAAGCCCCTAAGCTTAGCCCCTCTTTCCAACCTTTCAACTCCCTTTCCTTTACCCACCTTGTGGAAGCTTAGTCCCGCATCACTCTTTCTTCATGGTCAGTCTGCACGCAACGATGTTTATTCTTTATTATTTTTCTGCATATTACATATACAAAAACAGGCTCCTGGCCTTTAACACTTAGGCTCTCTGACCTAATAAACACATAAGCCTACCAACTTATCAATATCCGGCTCACCAGCCTACAATACATGATTTACAATTCATAAAAATGATTACAACAGGGCTCGTCCTTGGGGATATTACACCATATCTCTTGGTTAAGTGCATTAACAAAGGCATGTTCATGTTGATTGCACTATTTCCCTCAACTAACAACTTCTCTACCTCCTAATCTTCTTGCCAAGTTTCATGTCCAAGTGCACCCAAGGATTGCATGACTTCTTCCTTGGCTACCAAGTACCAAGGTCTGCAAGTTGCTTTGTTGTTTCCTTGTTCAGTTGCCAAGTCCAATTCGTGCAATATTATCGCGTCTCGATAGTCTGTTGTTGCCTTCACGAAACTCGTCGCCAATGTACCCATGTTGTTGTCTAAATATTTCATGTCCTCATTTGGTTTTTGAATGGAATATTCCTTCGCCCAAATGATTGAACTTATGTCCACTGCTTCCGTAGTTGTGGTCACCAAGGCCTCTAGCCCAATTAACCTTCCTTCCATTGCTTTCACTATCCCATTCTCTACCAATGATCGAGGTGAAATTCTTGTTGGTTCTCTTCGTTGTTAAAGATAATGCTTCATTAATGTTGCATACTAAAGTTTGGGGATTAGTTTGAGGATCTGTAGGAGACTGTTGAGATATTCTCTCAACCTACATCTCTATGTGTGGAGTTAGTTGGATCTCACTCCAACTATATATACGTGTTGTATCTTGATGTGTTAATAGGTAATACAATTGAGTGTTTTGTGTAATCATGTTTTCCATATTAAGTTCTAATTTGGTATCAGAGCTTGGTTGGGCTTAATCCCTCATGGGAGTGCCCAGAAAGATGTGATAGCTATTGAAGTTGATTCACTGTACATATGTGTGGGAGTGCGGTTTTGAATTAGTGCAAAACTTGTGGGAGAAGATTTATGTAGATTTATCTTTATTTTTCTAGTGTGAATTTTTTCGTGATTTTTTTTTGTGTGGATCGTTTGCTTTCTCGTCACTAAAAGAAGTTGTGGGATTGGATGTTGATATAGACGGTGTTTCCATTGCCACCGGTTCGAGGTCCGTCAAAAGGTCACCAGATCCGTTGGGTGTTTGCAGATCCATTGTAGTGCTTGTTTGTAGATCCATTACAGACCGTGTGCATGAAGAGAAGAATTGCCTTGCCAACGTGCATAAAATTCACCGGAACCAAATGTAGAGGACAAAGGCCATGATCTAGGAATTGTGATAGACTTGAGGCCGCATCTGGTGTTGAATACGTTGTGAAAAGAATGAATACTCGACATTTCTTGTTGAATGTGAGTCGTGGGTGTTGGTTGTAGCTGTCCGTATTACTGTTGCATTGAATTTGTTGTTGAGCTGATTCGCTGGGAATTGTCGCTATTGTTTGATGTCGGTGGGCGTAGAGAGAAATTTCACGCGTGCCCTTGAAGCTCTGCAAACAACCAATCATGAGTCTATCTGCCAGCAAGAGGATAGAAGCATGACTTTCTTATGTGAACCACCGTAGATATTCAGTCTATGGTTAATCCATGTGTTGCAGCGTTATATATAGTGTGTTGTGGATTTGATCTTTATTGAGTGGTCTGCAAAACATGTCTTATATTTTGTATATGTATATTATGAGTGTAAAATTATATGAAGAAGGGTGTCTTCAGATTTGTGAGAAGATTTTTTTTTTATTTGTGGTTTATAAAATTAAATGATTCAGAACCACAAAGAACAGGCATATTATTGAACAAACTACATAATTCAGCTTAGTGGTTCTTGTCCCATCGTGTTTCGGGAGAGAATAGATCGTTGATTTAGTTGTGTAAGTTTTCTATATGCTAATGTGACCCATCGTGCTCCGGGAGCATTAGTTATAGGTAGTTCTTAATAAGGTCAAGTTGATGTGACCCGTTGTGCTTCGGGAGCGTCAATACAGGTTATTTTTATAAGGTCAAATTGTATAATTGGTTGTTGAAGATATTGTATACAAAATGTTATCCTAGATAACTGATGAATAGTGCGGAGGGTCGTGTATTCACAGATAGTAATAGTTCCATAGAGTACTTCAGTATCAAGATTTTCCTTTGGGAGATTGAGAAGTGTCAATTCTGCAAAGTTCCTCAAATATGGTCAGTAGCATTTATATTTTAAACGAGTTGAATGGTAAGCTCGAAGATGAGGAAGAGAAAGAGCACAGTCCGAAGGCATCATAGTGGGTATAGGCATTGATGAAGACCATGCCAAACAAAGTTAAAGTGTTGTAACTCTTTACATGTTGTCATTGTGATTTCGTTATTGTAAGGTTTTTTGAATGTAAGCATTAAAGGGGGGTGTTAGAGATAATACTTTATTAATTGATCCAGGTGGATATCGGTGGCCACCCACCATTTCCAAATGGCTCAAAACAGTTTTCTGGCCATTTTGACAATTTACTATTTTTAGCAGGTTTTAACTTTCGGGGCCATTTTGAAGGTCCAAATGAATATTTTATAGAGGTTCTAAATGATAGCCAAAGGCATATTGAGCCCCCAAAATGAATCTCCTCGACAATACCTTTCCAACGAGCTATCACACGCCTAAAACGGAGATCGTATGCAAAAGTTACGACCCCAGGAAGTTGATGTACTCACTTACCCAAACAGGGCCCACATGACTTTTGGCGCTTCAT
>ML795736.1:0-13611 GCA_009831015.1 Picea engelmannii | reverse complement strand
CCACTCAAATAGTAAATGAGGATGAGATAAAGGGAACACCTAAAAGTGAAAATAGAAAATATGGGAGTTGGGTGAGGATAATTCATTATTTTATATTTTTAAATAAATAATTACTTGTGCATGTGAGTGACACATGGATGGGAGAATAATAGGTAATTAGTAATTTGGTAAATTATACTTTTGATTGAATTGGACAAGTGGCTTGAGCCATAAAAGTTATAAAATGAAAGCTTGAGCTAAGAGGAAAACATTTTTTTGCATTCTAATGTTCGATGGTTGTCATAATGTTTGAGAACTTTCTATTGGTGAATGTTGAAAATTCGGTTTATTCAAGAGTGTTGTGAAGTGGGGATTTTCTTCTCAAGCTTAGTAGGTCCAGCCTTCTCTTTTTGTTAGATCGATACCTTCTATACAACCCCTTAAGGCTAAGGGTTCCTTGGGGAGGGAAAGTACCCATAGGAGTTGGTAGGGTGGTAAACCGATGGATTATCAAAAGATCAGAAACTTCACACAAAAGAGGAGTTGGTCTCACAAGTCAAAGAATCACAAATCAAGAACCTTATACAATAACTCTTGTAATTTCTCCTTTATGAGTATTTGTTGTTAATTAGTTAAATTGTAATTATTGCTAAGTTGATAAGGGCAACTTTATTTTGGGTAATTATATACTATTTCAAATATGTATGTATGACAACTTGCTTGTATAAATATAAAAATATATGTTATAAAYCAAATGTGTTAGTAAAGGATTGTTGTCCATMTAGCGAAATAATTATGCAAGAAGTATAATAASTTGCATAGGCTCATTTTTGGAATTTATAAACACTAGGATTATAGATTTTTTCTTAATTGAAATATGTAGGAAGAAGAAAATAATTGAATTGATCCATAGGTTTTGTAACCTACAACACATTGTGCTTATACTAAACAATTATATTTTCAATTGAAAAGTAGGTTGTGTTATGTAATACAACTAGGTTTTTTTTTAAATAAGAATTCACTAGAATCGATCTATCGGAATCGATGGTGTATACCCTGATTGGTTTCAATGACTATTATTGTTGAATTGAACAATGCAACTTGGATTCGGTTCGATATAATAGTATTGTTATATTTATAAAAATTTTGGTTGACACCATTCATTTAAAGTGGCTAAATATATGTGGTACGTTTTGTTATTTAAATTATTTATGTAAAACAATTTTGTAGATTACCTTGAAATGTTGTAAATCATTTATCCATATTTCATTTCATCTATGGACTTATTAGTGTGGATTCAGACAGAAACTCAGGAGGTCTTATTTTGGGTTTCTCGTATTCTTGTAGACTTACAAATTATTTTTCTATTTCCGTGTGACTCTTCATCGGGATTTACAATAAGGAGTTGGATTATAGCTTAACACTCCTCAACGTCTATAGGCCGTATGAGGGAAAGGAGGAGTTCTAGAATCAATTTTTTGGTTTGAATTGCCTTAATGATGAAAGGGATATTATTGGAGGTGACCTCAATTTCACTATCAACCGAGATGAGTTTTGGGGGCCTTAGTCCAGGGTTGACTGACAGACTAGCTTCTTTCTGGACAAATTGGAGTCGTCAGAGTTTGTTGACATCAATCCTATTCAATTAAAGCCAACTTGGGTTAATAATCAGTTAGGGAATGAAGGTTTTTCCAAACGGATTGATCATTTTCTTTCTCATCTTTCTACACTTCAAGACATTGGTGCTTACCATTCTTGGGTTGGTTTGATTCGATGCTCTAATAATTTTTCCATTTTCCTTGAATTAGGAAGGGTGGAGGGTAATCCTAGTTCTCCTTTCAAATTCAATTCTTCTTGTAATGAGATAGTGAAGAATATTGTGAATGTATCAAGCATTGCTTGAGGAGTGTTATCCTTCCTTAAGGATTAATATATGGTGTTCCCTACCTACCTCAAGGATTTTGACTATTTCTTGTGTTCAACATTTTGGTGAATGGATTGGATTATTCGTGTTGATATTGTGGATATATTTTGAGATTTATCTGCAGATCTATTCAAGTACTTAACAATTGGTATCATATCATTTTCCTTGGCCAAAGAAGGGGAGAAGTTTTTGGCTCTTTTTGCAGATTTTTTTTAGAAAAAAAAAAAGAGGGTGACGCACTTTAGGTTCAGATATGAAAATTTTAGAGCATAATTTAGCTAAAACAAAATGGGTATTTGAATTCCTCTCGGAAAATACCCAATTTCAAAAAAAAAATCAGCTGAAACGGATTCTGGGAAGTAAAGTTATCAGCATTTTAAATTCAGCAGTTTTCCAGGGTTTTTGTGGAAAAAGCCACGATTTTCCATAGTAAGTTATTTTGAACTTTGGTTTTTGTTGAAGATTTATTCCAAGCATGTTATTTTTTACTGGAATAGATGATGTCCCTAGTATTGAATATTTATACAATCTCACAAGTCATTATGGAAAGGGAAGTGGAAATCTTTTGTAGACTGGGGTTTCAAAGATGATGCTCTCATATGGTGGCAATCATTTCACCATTATGAGTGGATGTCACTTTCTAAGGAAGCACTTGAAAAATTACTTTTAGACAAGTGGTCTCATACAAAGAGTAATGATAAATACATCACCAAGAGTTTATTTTCATGTGGAAAATCTATATTACAAGTTCATGGTTGTATTCATAAAGAAAATGTCATTGTTTATATTAACCCTAGTTGCCAACAAAATTTTATCAATATTCAGTTGGTTAATAGATTGCAAGTTCCTGCAAAGAATATTCACGGCACATAGGTTGAGGGTGAAAATGTTCAATTTTTTAAATATTTGAAGATCACCATGGACAAATATGTGTTGTATTCTAATTTCCATGCTATAAATATGGTCGATGAAGATATTGTTTTGGGTTATCCTTGGATGGAATCAGTTGGTACAGTTAATATTAATGTGAAAAAGAAGTTTCTAAAACTTTGGTACAAGAAAAATAAAATCACATTGCAAGATGTGTCTCTTAGTAAAAAAAGATGGGCCCACGGTGACCAGCAAAGAAGTTATTGTTGAGTCTGAAGTTGAATCGGAGGCAGGGTATACAAAAGGAGATGAAGAAAAACCACAGGAAGGACACAGTCATGAAGCTAAAGAGGTCATTGAATAAAAGGCACAATGTGTTGCAAATTTGAAGAAAAAAGAACAAATTCCTACAATTGTTGTATATTGCCATCCACATCATATAGAAACACAACAGTCATCCAGGAAAGGGCGTGACAATCAACACATTTATGCACCAGTAGGGAACTAGAAAGGAAACCAATCAAGAGAAGGTGCATGGAGGACTCCTAGCACTACATGAAGAGATCAGGTTACAAAAACAATCTCATGACAACCCCAACATGATGCATAGCACAATCAGAAAGGCAAGGCAATAGATGGACATTATGTTTGACTTACAATGGGATGGATGGATGGTCGTACTTGGTACCAATTGGCTACATTGCTTAGCCAATCATATTGTATGGTTTATTCTCATGTTTCGGGGATGAAACATGTGAAGGGGGATGGAATGTAGTATACCTAGGGAGTTAATATGGGGTACTTAGGGAGATACCCAATCGAAATGTGGTTATGTATTATTAATGGAAGTCATTTAATATATGAGAATGTAGTCATTCAATGTAAGGTGGACTACGTCCACTATATTAATAAAGGCCCACTATGGTAGTTAGATGTAATAAATGTGAGAGGGCTCTCTAGAAGGTTCCTATGAGATAGAGAGAGCTATATAAATAAGTGTAAGCAATGTAATGAAACATGGTGAAAAATATTGTATTTGTACAAGCAAGTATTGCTTGAGGAGTGTTATCCTTCCATAAGGATTAATATATGGTGTTACCCTTCCTCAAAGGTTTTGTCTACATCTTGTGCTCATGTTATGGTGAATGTTTTGGATTATTCTTGTTGATATTGTGGGTTTATTTTAATATTTTTTCTTCAAATCTGCACAAAGTGTTGCAGATTTGAAGAAAAAAGAATAGATTCCTACAGTTGTTGTATATCACCATCCACATCATATAGAGAAACAATAGTTATCAAGGCAAGGGTGTGTGCATCAACACATTTATGCACCAGCAGGGCACTAGACAGGAAACTGATCAAGAGGTGCATGGAGGACTATCGACACTACAGGAAGAGCTCGGGCTACAAAAACAATCCCATGGAAACCCCAACATGATGCAGAGAAAGATCATGGTGGAAAGGCAACAAATGGACATCACGTTCGACTTCCATTGGGATGGATGGATGGTCGTACTTGGTACCAGTTGGCTACATTGCTTAGCCGATAATATTGTATGGTTTCTTCTCATGTTTCGAGGACGAAACATGTGAAGGGGGATGGAATGTAGTATACCTAGGGATTTATTATGGGGTACCTAGGGAGGTACCCAATGGGAATGTGTAATATACCTAGGGATGTACTATGGGGTACCTAGGGAGGTACCCAATGGGAATGTGGTAATGTATTATTAGTGGAATTCATTTAATATATGAGAATGTGGTCATTCAATGTAAGGTGGACTAGGTCCACTATATTAATAAAGGCCCACTATGGTAGTTAAATGTAATAAATGTGAGAAGGCTCTCTAGAAGGTTCCTAGGAGATAGAGAGAGCTATATAAACAAGTGTAAGCATTGTAATGAGATAGTGAAGAATATTGTGAATGTATCAAGCATTTCTTTAGGAGTGTTATCCTTCCTTAAGGATTAATATATGGTGTTACCCTACCTCAAGGCTTTTGACTATTTCTTGTGTTCAATATTTCGGTGAATGGTTTGGATTATTCTTGTTGATATTGTGGATCTATTTTGAGATTTATCTTCAGATCTATTCAGGTACTTAACAATGGGGTTTAAAGGATTTTTCAACCTTTGGTCGAGCGTTGGCGGCCAAATATTTGTAGACCTTTTTAACTCTGTATAGCCTATGGCGTCATATTCTAGTAGACAAATATATAGATTCAAGGTCCATTTTGGATTGGATGCGATCAAGGAATAAGTCGCTCATAAATGCCTCCATTCAATGGCACTTTAACTTGGGCCTTCCCCATTATTGGTTGGTTCTTGGCTTGGAAGGTCGAATCGAGTAGTAATGTTCAGCTAGATCACGACGTTATCATCAGGTGTGGGAGGCATATATTTCTTCCTGAAGAGTTAGTGATTCTTTTCCAAGAGATGGGTTTGTGCACATTAAATCGGATTTGCAACCCTCGTTCCTCATATCTTTGGTTTCAAGGATGGATTTCTACAGAGGATTTGGGTTTGGAAATAACCTTGCATGAAGTGTGGAATGATATCATCTTCGAGTTAAGAAGGGTACATATTCATCTCTCGGACTTAGAGGATGATTTGGTTTGGCAATGTAAAAGTTCAAATGGTTTCTATTTCGCGAAGGAAGTTTATTAAGATATAATAGTAGAGGGAGGATACCATATGGAATGGTGGTAAAAAAAGATTTGGCAGACCAAGGGTCCACCAAAATGTGCCATCTTCCTTTGTTTGGTTTTAAAAGAATGAGTGCTTACCTAGCATCGTCTACAGAAAATAGGTAAACAAGGGTCGAGTTTTTGCTACTTATTTAGACATTCAATTGAAACAAATTTGTACATCTTCTTGTAATGCCCATTTACCCATTAGGTTTGGTGTGATGTGTAAATTCAGTTGGGATTGTCACAATTATGGGTCAAAGACTCTTTAGTGGACATTTATTAACATTTTGGAAGAACTTTCTTTTAACCTATTCAGGACATTTCTAGTTATAGTAGTCTTGGGCATGTGGTTGGCTTGAAATGCATCCATATTTGAAGAAAAGAATTGGCCATCGGTTAAGTTTCTCATCAAATCCTTGTTTTGTTGCATCTATACAAATGTCCATCATCTTTGAAGGCCCAATGTGTGGTTGGAGTCATGCCAATTAATAAATCCCAAGCCTGGGGTTTTTATATGGCGCTTTCCAAGGGCCATGTATGTTTTGCAGTTTGGGGTTCATTCTTCATCTATCAGACTCACATTTTATCACAGGGAAGGAAAAAATAGGTCTGAGCACCAATAGCAAAGGTGAGCTTTGGGTTTTGTTTAGTTTAAGCAAATGTGCAAGCGAGCATGGTTTCTCTGATCTTTAGGTGTTTGGGGACTTGAAGTTGGTCGTAGATTGGATGACGGAGTCTTTGCAACTAGCCAATATGGATCTTATTCAACTTAGAACAAGGGTAAAATCCATTGTTACAACATTTAGCTCAATATTGTTTCAACATATTTTCAAAGAGTTAAACAATGCAATAGATTGTCTTTCTAAAAATGCTTTGCTTATTCCACAAAATTAAATGGTGCAGAAAGAATTATGTGATGGAGAGAGGATCTTTGTTAGGGACGGTGATATTTTTTTTATGTAAGGTTGTAGTTTAGTATGACATTTTTTAGGTTTTCCAGACAAATGATGGAGAATCTTTTATGTTGGGTATTGTTGACCCTAGTAGTTTTTGTTTCCTGGTTTGACTCATACAGTGCCAACCCTTTGGGATTTTCTTTGGATGTTGTTCAAAGTTTTGTTTGGTATATCATTGTTATCAGTTCCATGGTGCCTAAATATTGTAACCTCAATTTCTCTAGAATAGAAGATACGTTTCTTTTCCCATAAAAAAAAATATTTTATTTTATCTATAAAATCATATCAATTGATAATGCACACCATAGTAGATAATAATACTATAGATCTTATTCTAATATTTTCTATGATGTTGTTCTAGTATATACAGCGTTTTATATGATTAGAAGAAATATTGTACCCTATTGGACAACCCCTACTCTGAAATTCGCAACAAGAAGAGGTTGTGGTCTACACTGGAGGCAAGTTTAATAATCATATGAGGTGAGTTAATAGTTATATATGACGTAAAAAAACCCTTCATTGTAGGTAACATTCATAAAATTGTTGATGTCATATGAATTAATTTTATGGGAGGTCGAGAGGACTCTGACAACCCTTTATGTAAATTTATTTTATTAAACTACACAAACAATTATATTCTACAACTCTGTAGAAGATGGGTATAACCCATCTGCATTTACCATTATTATGAATGGATCTATTACTAATCACATAAAAGTGATTTATTAACGATTACAACCCATTTTTTTGGGTATGTGTTATATTCTTTGCACGCTAGCCTCATGTGCTTGTTTTTTGGTGTTTTTCGATGAATGGTTTTTCATCCTATTGTAACGTAATTTCGGTCAAGGAATCTAATCTGGGTCAATGGATTAGGGTTTTGGATGTCACGGGATCATATACATTGTATTGTAATGGTGAAGTTAATACAATGAGATTTAGAGGAGCTTCTTTAAACATTTTTTGGTTTTCTCGATTAAGGGTTTCCAGGGTAAATTTTTTAGTGCTGTGTGTGATTGTTATTGTTTTCTTTTTGTTTTATAAAGAATATATATGTGCATTGCTACACGATAAAGGTTTAAAACCTACGGTTTTGGGATTCTAAATACAATATTAGTATTTATGGTGGTTTCAACTGCTATAGGAATCGATCTATTTTTGTGATTTTGTTTTCAAAAGAAAAAAATAAACCATAATAGGAGTAACAAAACACAGAACTCCCTTTGTATCAATTTGAATATTTTGAAAAAAAAAAAATCATTTCCATAAATTTAGTTCAAATAAAGAGCTTAAGATATGGTATAAAATTGTCTATACAGTATGACCATTGTAATCATAACTAAATTCCACACTTGTGAAATAGCATCTAGATCGATAGTGATCTGAAGTTGGACATATTTCAATGAATCTCAACTTCAAGTTAGTGCATTTTCAAAACTATATTGAACTGTTGTTTAAGAGTAGTCTATGGAATGATTGACTCCAAGATTGAAAACTAGTCATAATATTCTTATTTTGTAGGTGGAAACACGTATCATTAAAATCAAAATTGTAGTTAACTAGCACCAAACTTAACTCTAAGTAGTGATAATTACTATAAACTTAGTATCTATCATGTCACCTTAAAAAACAATGTTAAGTCAAATTGAATTGTCGATGATTTGATTACAATTTGTAAGCAAAATCAATGTTATTCTTGCAAGATCTATTATCATACCACTTGTGGTTTAGATATGAGGTGTGGTTCTATCTCCTCATAAATCCAATATAGTAAGATCATGATTTGATTAAATTTAGAATATAAATAAATAAAATCTCAATTTCTAAGTCACAAAATAAAGTTAATAATTGTGCCATGGCATGTTATTAATGTCATAATTCTATATAAATTTTATGTGACTAATGCTTGTAATTATTTAATTGTTTGTGGAATCAAGTATTATATAATTTGTATATTTAGTATACATACAAAATGGGGTATCCATACTTACAATTTAGATACTATCATTATATAAACTATACATAGTATATGAATGAGAAAAGGTTTTCAATTAAAAGATGTATTAAAAGTAATGGTTTATCTCTTTGAACCCCGGATGGGGTGTAACTCTGGCATATCTTGCATCATCCATCTGTATACACATGTCACCTCTCGGCCTTCTTCTCACACCATGAGTTCGATGGTTTTCATCGCATATTTAAAATTGTTCAGATCATTTTTATAGTCCTTATCTCACTTGGATTTGGTCACGGTTCTCATATGTGGGAATGAGGTAGGCTTAAATATGGGAAAGTACAGAGAATTGATGGTTACAGTTTAGGTCTTCATGGCTCTTATGGGGACTCGAATCTCTAGCAGTTGTTTATTATGGTGTGGCTTTGTTGCTCTACACTTTGCTCCCCCTTCCTTATTGTTCTCTCGTTCTCCTCCCTTTGGATTTTGATCTTTACCATGAGACCTCCCTTTCTCTTCACTTGGCTCATCATTTGTGGCCTTTGGTTTGGTTTCATTCCTCGAGAACGGGGAAAACTATGACATGCCAGTGGGCGTTTTTATGGTTTTAGAGGTCGACGTCGTAGTGCATCTCTACTTCCTGGTGTTGGTCATAGTGGTTCTTTGGGTTCTTATCCTTTTTATATGGATCATAGCTCTCTATTTCCTGTGAGTATTGTTGAGGAGAAAGAGACAAATATCAACTCTCCATTGTCCTATATCTCGATTATCTCCATCATCCTCTGTCTTGATTCAACACAACCCTAAAATCAAGGATACTTCCAACTCAAAGACGAAATCACCTCCTCTAGCCAAGTTCATGGACGACCAACAACAACTCATATTAGAACTTCGAAGGGACAATGAAGAACAAAATTTCAGGCAAGAATTGATGGACAAAACTCTTGAATGGATCTTGGACTCTAACTCAGAATATCTACATCAGAGACGTAGCCAGGAGAACTTGCTTCAATCAATTATGATTCTAGAATAGCCCAACCCATCCAGGCAATCTTTTCCAAGCATCTCTAAAGGAAAATAAGTTTTAATGGTCTATCTTGTTTTGATTTTCCTAGTCTTAGTATGGATAGTGAAATCACATTATCCTCTAGTTTTGGTTGTTCATATTTCAAGCCCTCCTCGTCATAGTACAAACTCTGTAATGGTGACTTTTTTCAGCCTTCTTGGCATAGTTTTTTGGAACTTTAATACCTGGTGGTGGGGTTGGTTTCCTCTGTTGACAGCCTCGGCACCAGTGTCACTGATATATGTTGTAATTTTTTTACTATGAAAGGAAATATCAACTTCTAGATTACAAAAAAAACGGTTTATCTCTTAGAATGATGATGATGATGATTAACATCCATTAAGACCATAATTTCTTTATCATACCTTAACAAAGGTAACAAATTACTTAGCTTGTTTTAGAAATTTATTTCTATGTTCAAAAAGATTTAAGAGAAGCATTCCATGATCATCACAGTTTTGATGACTTAGGAGGTCAGCAAGGTCGATATTGTGACATACATTTTGAAATTATGATCTAATTTGAGCATACACATGGCACTATAGGAGAAAGTATTTTTCATCTACAACCATCTTGTCACAAAGATGATAGATTATTTCATCCCAAGGTGTTTTGGGAATTTTCCAACACCCAGTTTCACTATGTATGTCATGGGAGTTGGTTTGAATTTTAGTAATGTTGATTTTCTTCTTTGCACTTTTCAAAATTGAGAGATACTTTTTATCTTCTAGGTTAGGGTTGACCACCTCCTTGTAGTATCTTGAATTCCTTTTCTCCTCTAATTCTTTATCGCACCACAGATTCTCCTTAAATTTAGATGTAATAATATTTTTAATAGTATTGGTATTCTACATAATGACATCTTCCTCTCTCCCCCAACGATTTAGTCAACATCTTGATGCCATCCCCACTTAAGTTGTTGGTGGTTTTTGCTAGATTTTAAATAAATTTTAAGGATACTCATGTCGTCCATGTTTATTATCTTATTCTTGTACATTAAGTACCTAATCATCGTTCTACAAGGCTCAATGGCAGAAAGGCTCACTTCTATAAGCAGGATAGGATAGGGTGTATTGCCTTTAATTTTGAGATTACAAATCATAAAATTATTTTGGATTTGCTCTATCTTTCTATAGGATGCTCTAGAGATACTACATCCCCAGCTTCACATCCATATAATATAACATGAGTGACGAGAGTATCAAAGAGGATTTTTTTCTTATCCCATAGCCAAATTTCTAGTAGCTTAAACTTATTTTCAAGCCCATAATAAGATTTCCACCCTTCATTTATCCTTTTCTCAATTCTATAGTTCCAATTGAGCTTGCGATGAAAGGATATTCCAAGATAATTGTATGAAGGAACTTCCTCCGAGCTATTGTTGTCATATAAAAAAGTATCGTAGGTGATATTTTAGGATTTGATTATCATTACCTTTGTTTTGTCAGTGTTCACAGTCATATTCATACTAGAGAAGAATTTTGTGAGGATTCTTAGTTTCTTACCAAGTTCATAGGGATTCCTCACTATAAGAGAAATATCATTGGCATAAAGAAGAAGGATGATGACTATACCAGCAAGAGTTGGGCCAGTACAACCAACATCTTCTAAACAATATTCTAACTTACCAATGTATATTCCAAAGAAGGTAGGGGACAAGTGACAACCTTGCGTGACTCCTAAATTTCAGTTAATTTATTATGATTTTCCCTTAGTGTTCCTAGACTTGGCAATCAAATTCTCATATAACCTTGTTGCAATAGCTCTCAGCTCAGAAGGAACTTTTATCTCTTCTAACCTATTCCAAAGCTTATCCTAGGAACTATGTCAAAATATTTTCTAAATCAACGAAAAACAAAGGATATTGGTTTTATTATTGTGACACTCCTTTGCAATGATACTAAGTCTAACAATATGGTCCATAGTTGAGTAATATCCTCAAAATTTGGCTTGGCCTTTAGATTTTTTTCAGTGGTATTCAACCCATATGTTAATATTCTTTTATGAAATACTTCCATATAACTTGGCTAATATGGGGCTCATCATAATGGTCCTATAATTAGAGGGATTGATTTTATCCTCACTTTTAAAGATAGGAACAATGAGTCGTTGAGTCTAGGGTTTAGGGAAGCCATGCTTCACTACTAAATTAAAGTTCTTGTGTATGTGAGGGATGAGGATGGGCCCTCCAATTTTTAATATTTTGGCTTAGTGGCTTTTGATGTCCTTAGATTTCCCTTTTGCGAGTTGATTAACCCTAAAATCTATGTCTTATATGTAAAACAGTTTGTCCTCTATATAAACGTTTGGAATGTTGTCCAGAATAATAGGGATTCGTAAAGATTTTTGAGGTAGGAGTTGCAGTCCTCCAATGGAATCATATTATTTTCTTTAGTTTTACGAGTCAAATTTTGCCTCAATGATATCCTAGTATGTAGCTTAGATAGGTGAAAAAGCTTCTCTTTCTTTCTATTTATGTACTTCATTTTTTCCTTTTAATTAAGGCCTTGTATATATTCATCTTATCGAATTTTGCGGACTCATTAGAGGCATCCCTAATGGATTTTCTAGCAATTTTTCACTTGGTATCATACCAAGGATTCATTGTTCTATTATTCCTTTTACATCACACCTCGATACAGAATTTTTCAATGGAAGTAGAGAAGGTTGTTGTAAAATTATGATAGAGGTCTTCAATATTGTTCTTATAAGATAGGAGATTTAATTCACTATTTAAGTGCTTTAAGAAAAGATCAACTTTATTTTTGTCAAAAATAAAGTGCATTTGGTTACCAAAGTTTTCCTTAATGGAGCCTTTGTGCGTGACAAAGTTCATAGTTAGGGCCAAAGGTCTATGATCAAATTCAAGCTCATGGTCATTTAAAAGGTCAAAATTTACTATTTGGTTGTCCTCAAGATCTAATAATTTACAATGGTTTGATGAAGTGGTCTTTAAATAAAATTGAGTATATTATCTGTATGATAAATAATATATAAGAAATAGTATTTCATGATTGTGACGTAAGTTTAATATGTGATGAAGACTTTACACACACACACACCTTATCAATGTTACATTTCTCAAGCAACATGCAAAGGTTGATGCAAAATAAATATGTATAGTTACTTGAGATTATACAATACACATATATTTTTTCAGTAAGAGGATTAACACTAAGTGGGGTGTTACAAATGGTATTAGAGATATGTTCAATACACTAGGGCCTTAGACCCATTTACTATTTTTCACATGAAAGGTTATTATTTTTAGGTGAATGAAAACTAATTAATCAAATCCAATTTTTCTTCTCATGTCAAGTAAACATGGACATAAGAGGAAGGATGGATAGGATAGAAAAAGGACAAGGCCCATGTCTACCTCTATCGTAGATTACACCTTTGCACTCCCTGTCGAGGGAACAGGAATATGTTTAAGAACTAGGACATGTACTTGCTAGAGAGGTGATAACTATGATGTGTTCATTTCAAAGGATGTTCGATGCACTAATGAAAAAATTGGAAAGAGAAGGAGGAGGAGTCTATGTGCATGGTTAAGGGCCAAAAACTCTTGTAAGTAGCCATGTACATAGAGAACTGGAAAAAGTTAAATTTCTAGAGTTTTGGGGTTCTACTTATGGTTAAGCAACTGAAGCTTGGTTACACTATGTGAGATCTATTTTGAATTCCATGAAACTCATGTAGGAATTAAGAATGAATGCTTATTATGTTAGCTACATGAATAAATTTACTTAGATCAAACAAACTAGAAGAATCCATGGCATAGTTTAATCAACAATTATTATGTAATTCTTTGCATGTTTCCTACCAATTGCGATTATGATAGGCCATCTCTCAATTGCATTCTAAATTTACAAACCCGAATGAAGTAGAAGGAATCACCCAATTCATCGTATTGTTGGTAGTGATGCAATTAAGATAATTATAATTATCTCAATGAGATTTGATAGAAAAGATAGTAATGGTGAAGGGAATCTATATTCCCTTCTCTTAGTTACATCCTCTTGTAAGGAAGTCAACATAACCTAATTCTACCTATAAAGGTCAAGGGACCTTGACATTTATTTTCAGAAGTTAAGGGTTGTTGTAGGTAGAAGCTATTGATAAGAGAATAAGAGATATGAAAGAAGAAATGCATAAAAATGCATGTG
>ML795735.1:190155-210147 GCA_009831015.1 Picea engelmannii | reverse complement strand
GAACCAAAAGGATTGCCTCCTAAAAGAGGTATCCAACATGAGATTCAATTGCAGCAAGATTGTCCTCTTCCAAACATTGGTATGTACAGGATGTCAGTCATGGAGAATGTTGAAATTAAAAAACAAATCCAAGAGTTGCTTGACAAAGGGGTTATCATGCCAAGCACATTGTCATGTGGGTCACCAATTGTTTTAGTACCAAAGAAAGATGGTATATGGTGCATGTGTGTATATTTTAGAGCCTTGAGCAAGATTACGGTAAAGAATCATTATCCTCTTCCTAGAATTGATGATTTGTTTGATCAATTGAAAGATGCTAAGTATTTTACCAATTTGGATTTGAGAAGTGGATATCATTAGATTGGGATTGTTGAAGGAGACACATGGAAGTCAACTTTCAAAACAAAGCAAGGTTTGTTTGAATCGATGGTTATGCCATTTGGGCTTTGTAATGCTCATGCTACATTCATGAGAGTTATGAATGATGTCTTAAGGCATTTTATTGATGATTGTGTGATTGTATACTTGGATGACATTTTGATATTTAGCAAGTCTCATGAAGAGAATGTTAGGCATGTAAAGCAAGTTTTAGATGTTTTGAGGAAAGAAAAATTGTTTTTAAAAATGTCTAAATGTGAGTTTGGAAAGACCTCACTTGTTTACTTGGAACATATTGTTGGAGGAGGAGAACTGAAAATAGATCCATCCAAGGTCAAAGTCATTTTGGATTGGCCTAAGCCCAACAATGTGACAGAGGTAAGAATCCTTTTGGGAGCAGCCCAATATTGGAGAAAGTTTATTGTTAACTTCTCTTCAATTGCAGCTCCATTACATGCAGTAACAAGCATCAAGAAAGTTTTCCAATAGGGAGGCAAGCAACAAAAAGCTTTTGATGCATTGAAGGAGAATATTAGTTCATCTCCAGTTCTTGCACTTCCTAATTTGAGACAGCCATTTGAGATACAAACATATGCAAGTAATTATGCAATGGGAGCAGTCTTGTTGCAACATGGTAAGCCCATTTGTTTTCATTCTGAAACTTTTAATGGCGTCGTGATTAATTATCCTACATATGATAAGGCGTTGTATGCATTGGTGCAAAGTGTGAAAAAATGGAAAAAAATATTTGTTGGGAAAATAAACTATCATTCACACATCATGAACCATTGCAATACTTACAATCACAAACAATGCTATAGCAAGCAAGGCACTTCAGATGGATGGGTTTCCTACAAAAATTCCACTTGGTTATCAAGTATAATAAATGCATTTATAACAAAGTTATTGATATGCTTTCTAGGACTATTGTTAGTGCTTCGGCTATTCTTAAGCATAATTCTACCATGCATGAGAGCTATGTTGAACAGTATGCTTTAGATGTTAATTTTAAAGAGGTTTATGCAACTTTGTGTCATTCTAACCAAGTTGAGGAATTGGATTACCATGTGCATGATAAGCTTTTGTATCATCTTGGCAAGTTATGTATTCCACAGGGTGAAAGATTCAACATTGTAAGGGAAGCACATTCTTCTCTTATTGCTGGCCACTTTGGTGTAGGCAAGACGGTGGCTAATTTACAAAGGTATTGTTGTTGGCCTAAAATGAATGAAAGCATTTCAAGATATGTAAGAGGATGTTCTTTATGTGCTACAAGTAAGCCTAGCAATATAAAGTTGAGTTTGTATACTCCACTTCCGGTTCCTTCTCGTCCTTGGGAAAGCATTTCCATGGACTTTGTAGGAGGATTACCTATGTCAAAAAAGAATCATGATTATATTTATGTTTTGGTTGACCATTTCAGCAAAATGTGTATTTCGATGCCTTGTAAGAAGCGGGTTACAGCTGAACAAACAACACAAATGTTCTTTCAGCATGTATGGGTACATCTTGGGTTTCCCAAATCTGTTATTTACGATCGAGATTCTCGATTTATTGGGAACTTTTGGTCAAGCTTATGGGCACTCATGGACACCAAGATGAAAAAGAGCACAACATTTCATCCACAAACTGATGGTCAAACATGAGTGGTGAATAGAATAGTAGTACATCTTCTTCGTGGTTATTGCAGCAAACATCCTAAGCTTTGGGATGAGCACCTACACTACATTCAGCATGCTTATAACCAGGCTAAGCATTCATCGACTCAAACATCTCCATTTGAGGCATATTTTGGTTATTTGCCAAAAATTCCTTTAGATTTTATCTTTGGGAAGGATATTGTTATTGATGGTCATTGTGGCATTGATAGAGCAAAGAAGTTCATTGAATAAATTCAGTTGGTGCATCAAATGGTACAAGAACAGTTGGAAAAGAGCCAAGCCAAGTACAAGACAAGACATAACAAGCATCGTGTTGATCACAGTTTCCAAGTTGGAGATGAAGTTTGGCTTTACATTAGCAAAGAGAGGCTTAAAGGAGAAGGTAAAAAGCTTAAACCAATTAGATATGGACCTTTCAATATTCTTGAAAAGATTGGTAACAATGCCTTTTGTTTGTATTTGCCTCCTTATATGCAAATGTATGCAGTTGTTAATGTTGAGAATTTGAGATTGTATGAGCCTCTTTTGATTGATGATCAAGGAGAGCATGTTCAGATTCCTTCCATAGATGACTTCTCGCCAGAATATCTTTCAGAATTGCATGAGGATACAATCCTTGACAGAAAGATAAGACTTAAAAACGGGAATGTGGAATACCTGTGTGTTGGTCTTAAAGGCACAAATCCAAGCAAAGATAAATGGATTGAGGTTGAAAATGTGGGGGAACTATACCCTCATCTTTAGTTTGACTAAAAGTAGTCTTTTGGAGGTCCAAAAGCTTCCTAGTGGGGAGGAATGATCCAGGGGATCAAAAAATGCTCAAAAATAAAAGTGATCAAAATTGCTCAAAAACATATTCATTGTGTATGTCTCATCCTCACAATCCCAACATAACTTGAATGGGCTCAAATGGAGTTCGTATGCGAGAGATATCGTGTTCTGCCTGTTTTCCCAAATAGGAAAAAAATGTTGACTATGCAGTCCCTACAGTCTGTACAGTCCATGTGTCAACTGATCGTACCACTGACTAGGCACATGTTGATGTGGCAAGGTGAATTGGAAGCTGACATGGTAGGTGGTGACATGGAAGGTTGACTGTGTAGGGGTAATACGTAGACCAACTAGTGGTCGACATGTGTCTGTTTGATGGGTGAATGAAAGGGTGCCACGTGGCCCAGCCAGGGGCCGCCACGTGGCACCCCCTTGTTGTGGTTTAAAAATTTGTTTGGGACTCCACCAGAGTCGAATCCGCGACCTTCGGGCATGGGAAAATTCCTTGCAAAGGTCAGGCTACCAACCCGCCTATGTTGTTTCTTAACCTCTATAGTTGTAAACTTTTATTTAAAGTTAAATTAAAATTTTCTTCGGGCGGAAAAGGGTCGGGGATTAGCCCCGGCCCGTGGTTACTACCCATGCTACTTTCCATATGACCAGAGCAAGGGATTTCTAGCGTTCATGCCCGTGGGTGCGGGAATCTAGGTCGGCGCCCGACCACATGGGGGGCCACGCGACCACAACCTCTGGAGGTTATGGCTTCTATCTCGCTAACGGTGCAACATTTTTCCCGATTTTGCATAACGGCGCATGGTGTTGGGTTTTGGCACGGGAAACACACAGAGGTCGGGTTCATTCACATGGAGGTGCATTTTTGCAAGTAGGTACAGCAAGTTATTGGGAGAAACTTACAGGAAGTGTATTTTTCTCAATTTTTGGCCAAACAACGTACAAGAAGAGCCCAGCCAGGGGTTTTTGGACATTTTGGAGCCATTGAAGCCATCTATTTTGCATTTTGAGCATTATAAAGCACTAATTTTGACACTTTGACCATATAATGAAAATGATCCATTGGAAGTTGGAACAAGAGATGTAGCCCAAGAGAGGGGTGAACTTTTTTATCATTTTGTTGTGTTATGTGCTTACTTTTGATGGTTGTTTATGATTGTTTATGATTGTTTATGATGTTCATTTTAAGTAAGAGCTCATTAAGTTTGTGTGCTTGCAAACTTGAGCCATTTGCCTAAGACACATACATAATCCACTTGCAAATTTTCATATACAAACCTTCCTGCACCCGCCGACGTGACCTTTGGAAACCCATTTGCCTTGGTCATATGGAAAGTAGCATTGGTAGTAACCACGGGTTGGGGCTAAGCCCCATCCCTTTTCCACCCGAACCAAATTTTAATTTAACTTTAAATAAAATTTTATAGCTATATAGGTTAAGAAACAACGTAGGCAGGCTAGTAGCCTGGCCTTTGAAAGGAATTTTCCCACACCCGGAGGTCGCGGGTTTGACTCTAGTGGAGTCCCAAAAAAATTCTAAACCATAACAAGGGGGTTCCATGTGACATCCCTTGGTTGGGCCACGTGGCACCCTTTCATTCGCCCATCAAATGAACACATGTCAACCACTGGTTAGTGCACGTCTTACTTCTGCACGGTCATCCTGCGATGTCACCACTTGCCATGTCAGCTACAAAGACACCTTGCCACATCATCACCTACCTAGTCATCATGCCACTTCAGTCGTATTGCCGTATGGTCAGATGACACGTGGACCATACGGACTGCACAGTTAGCATTTTTTTGTTTGTTTGGGAAAAATAACAGAACGCGATATCTCTAGCATACGAACTTCGTTTGAGCCTGTTCAAGTTGCGTTGGGATGTTGAGGACGAGATCTATGTAATGAATCATTTTTCAAGCAATTTCGAGCACTTTTATTTTTGAGCATTTTTTGATCCCATGGATCACTCCTCCCCATTGGGAAGTTTTTCGACCTCCAAAAGACTACTTTCAATCAATCTGAAGATGAGGGTACAGTTCCCTCACCTTTCTAACCTCAATCCATTTAGCTTTGCTTGGATTTTTGCCTTTAAGACCAACATGAAGGTATTTCACATTCCCTCATTTTGAAGTTCTTATCTTTCTGTCAAGGATTGTATCCTCATGCAATTCTGAAATATATTCTAGCGAGAAGTCATCTATGGAGGGAATTTAAACATTCTCTCCTTGATCATCAATCAAAGGAGTCTCATACAATCTGAAATTCGCAACATTAACAACTGCATACATTTGCATATAAGGAGGCAAATCCAAACGGAAGGCATTGTTACCAATCTTTTCAAGAATCTTGAAAGGTCCATATCTAATTGGTTTAAGATTTTTACCTTATCCTTTAAGCCTCTCTTTTCTAATGTAAATCCAAACTTCATCTCCAACTTGGAAACTGTGATCAACACGATGCTTGTCATGTCTTGTCTTGTACTTGGCTTGGCTCTTTTCCAACTACCATTTGATTCACCAACTAAATTTGTTCAATGAACTTCTTTGCTCTATCAATGTCATAATGACCATCAATAGCAATATCCCTCCCAAAGATATTGCTCTACCAATGTCAAATGGAGATGTTTGAGTCGATGAATGCTTAGTTCAGTTATAAGCATGTTGAATGTAGTGTAGGTGCTCCTCCCAAAGCTTAGGATGTTTGTTGCAATAACCACGAAGAGATGTACTACTATTCTATTCACCACTCCTGTTTGACCATCAGTTTGTGGATGAAATGTTGTTCTCTTTTTCATCTTAGTTTCCATGAGTGCCCATAAGCTTGACCAAAAGTTCCCAATAAATCGATAATCTCAATCAGAAATAATAGTTTTGGGCAACCCAGTATGTACCCATACATTTTGAAAGAACATTTGTGTTGTTTGTTCAAATGTAACATGCTTCTTACAAGGCATCAAAATACACATTTTGTTGAAACGGTCAACCACAACATAAAGATAATCATGATTCTTTTTTGACATAGGTAATCCTCCTACAAAGTCCATGGAAATGCTTTCCCAAGGACGAGAAGGAACTGGAAGTGGAGTATGCAAACCCAACTTTCTATTGCTAGGCTTACTTGTATCACATAAAGAACATCCTCATAAATATCTTGAAACACTTTCATTCATTTTAGGCCAATAGCAATACCTATGCAAATTAGCCAATGTCTATCTACACAAAAGTGGCCAGTAATAAGAGAAGAATGTGCTTCCCTTATGATGTTGACTCTTTCACCTTGTAAAATACATAGCTTGCCAAGATGATACAAAATATTATCATGCACATGGTAATCCAATTCTTCAACTTGGTTAGAATGACACAAAGTTGCATAAACCTCTTTAAAATCAGCATCTAAAGCATATTTTTCAACATATCTCTCATTCATGGTAGAACTATGCTTAAGAATAACAGAAGCACTAAAAAT
This sequence comes from Picea engelmannii, assembly GCA_009831015.1. Taxonomy (NCBI): domain Eukaryota; kingdom Viridiplantae; phylum Streptophyta; class Pinopsida; order Pinales; family Pinaceae; genus Picea; species Picea engelmannii. Next base: position 203,856 of record ML795735.1, on the reverse strand, counting down.
AGGCCTAGAAATCATATCAGAAACTTTGTTATAAGTTCCTTTCTTATACTTGATAACCAAGAGGAATTGTTGTAGGAAACCCATCCATCTGAAGTGCCTTGCTTGATGTAGCTTTGTTTGTGATTGTAAGTATTGCAATGGTTCATGATCTGTGTGGATGATAGATTATTTTCCCAACAAACAATGTTTCCATTTTTTCACACTTTGCACCAATGCATACAACTCCTTATCATATGTAGGATAATCAATCACAACACCATTAAAATTTTCAGAATGAAAACAAATGGGTTTACCATGTTGCAACAAGACTGCTCCCATTGCATAACTACTTGCATATGTTTGTATCTCAAATGCTTGTCTCAAATCAGGAAGTGCAAGAACTGGAGTTGAACTAATCTTCTTCTTCAATGCATCAAAAGCTTTTTTTTTCTTGTCTCCCCATTGGAAAACTTGCTTGATGCTCGTTATTGCATGTAATGGAGCTGCAATTGAAGAGAAGTTAGCAATAAACTTTCTCCAATATTGGGTTGCTCCCAAAAAGCTTCTTACCTCTGTCACATTGTTGGGCTTGGGCCAATCCAAAATGACTTTGACCTTGGAAGGATCTATTTTCATTTCTCCTCTTCCAACAATATGTCCCAAGTAAACAAGTGAAGTCTTTCTAAACTCACATTTAGACATCTTTAAAAACAAATTTTCTTTCTTCAAGACATCTAAACTTGCTTTACATGCCTAACATGCTCTTCACGAGATTTTCTAAATATCAAAATGTAATCCAAGTAGACAATCACACAATCATCAAGAAAAGGCCTTAAGACATCATTCATAACTCTCATGAATGTAGCAGGATCATTACAAAGCCCAAATGGAATAACCATCGATTCAAACAAACCTTGCTTTGTTTTGAAAGTTGTCTTCCATGTGTCTCCTTCAACAATCATAATCTGATGATATCCACTTCTCAAATCCAACTTGGTAAAATACTTAGCATCTTTCAATTGATCAAGCAAATCATCAATTCTAGGAAGAGGATAACGATTCTTTACCGAAATCTTGCTCAAGGCTTTGAAATCTACACACATGCACCATGTACCATCTTTCTTTGGTACTAAAATAATTGGTGACCTGCAAGGCGATGTGCTTGGCATGATAACTCCTTTTTCAAGAAAATCTTGGATTTGTTTTTTAATTTCATCATTCTCCATGACTGACATCCTATACATACCATTGTTGGGCTCTTCTTGCACCTGGTTTTGCCAAAAATTGAGAAAAATACACTTCCTGGAAGTTTCCCCCGATAACTTGTTGTACCTGTTATCCCCGATTTTTAGGGATAACTAGGAGATCATGTCTCGAGGCCCACAGGTCCTAGACATGGAGTACCGAGAGAAGGATTTACCTGAGCATGGCCCTGGGGGGGGCATCATTTTCTTCTTTCATCGGACTCGTCTTGTCAGCACAGCAGCATCCATCACCTTCGGCTTGGTCTTGTATCGGAGAAGGCTCTTGCTCCATGAGGTAATTGGTCTAGGTATCATGGTATGTGTCACTTTTGATCATTATAACCTTTAGATATATGCATTTGATTCCTTTTATCTCTGACAACTGCTTGGATCTTACATTAGCCCACTTGACCATCTTTGGGGAGATTGACAGGGAGCCCTAGCAAGCCTGTACCCATAGGTTTTGGTTTGCCACCGAGGGGATTTCTGAAGAGCCATCATCTGCTCCCATCATACCACCACTTTTTCATCTTATCTCCCGCTCATTTATCTCATTCCCCTTGTCTGGGCATTGGATTGACCTGTTTGTAGGTTTGCACCTTATCTTGTGGGAAGAAGGGGCTAAAGGCCCAAAAGGTAAAAGCAGCTGGTAAAAGATAAAATCCTAGAAAGGAAACCTCGAGATGCTTCACCCAGGGATCACTGAGAAGGCAATAAAAAGCCTCTCAGTAAGAAATAAGAGGGACCCAGAAAATATAAACAAGACCTAGTCAAGAGAATAGGGGGTCTCATCACGAGCCAACCTATTAGGTTCATGGGTACCTAATAGTATGACATTGACACCATCTGGTTACCACGCTAGGGCAGTGACCTTTGGTTGCATGGCCAGGGGAAAGCGGGTCTCATCACGAGCCAACCTTATCATCTCTCTGAAATTACTTATGGGTAACACTGTCAGCTCTGGTCACCATGCCAAGGCAGTGTCCTCTGGTTAGCCCTTGAATAAAAATAAAAAGAAGAAGAAAAAAGCAAATAAAAGGAAATAATAAAGGCAAGAAAGGGCTTGGAAAAATTGAATCCATGACGGGTACAACTCGCCTTCTACAAAGGCACCCACAGATAACATTATGCATCCTTGGCTCTCACTCTACCCACATGTCTGGACATCCCCTAGCCACATCACCACATTTACATGGCTTGGATGAAACCTTCCTGGAAACTTCCCTTTTCCTGTGGATACTAGCACAATAGGATGTCTTGACTTTTTTCTTCGATCTTGTATTGTAGGTTTTTGTAATATCTTTGAGTTATTGACTGATATATCAGGGTTTTTATGCATATGTTTGATAATATTAATGATGAAATGTGATTGACATTGCTATGATCCCTGTGACTAATGAGCCCATGGAGGGCATAGTTTTTAATGTGCAGGATCATGCCCAACGGACAGGTGCCATTTGGATCGGTACACATGGGGAGATGATTAGTTTGAACCTCCATGGGGATGAAGAGCCCATCAGATGGTTGTTGAGACCCCGTCAGAGGAGCAGAGACAAGACAGTGTTTGATCGAGGTTTTGCACCGGAGAAGAAGAAGACGTTTCACCAGAGGCACTTTGGCAGAGCCCAGGCTAGGGGGAATGACCCCTTTTCAGTGGAATGTTGGCCTTGGAAGGCTCATAACGTCCCCATCCTCACCATGATGTCATCCAGCTTCATGGTCATTCTTGGAGGCAGACTGGGTAGAAGTGGCACGTGTGGCATGTTGGAGAAGCCCCAACGCGGCTAATGTTTTGCTCCTGGATGTCTCATCTGCCCTAAAAGGGGCTAGTGCCTTCCTTAAAGGGGATTTTACCTTTTTGTTAGCTCAATTAGGGTTTTAATTTGACAATTTAATGTAAAAACAGTATTCTGGTCATGTCGACCATTTTTATGACCTAAAATTAATTAAGGTCATTGATACACTATATATTGAGGGTTTTCACTCTCATTTTGAAAGAACACATCACTCACTCTCCTAGTGAGGTCTGATTTTTGCGCCCTATTGGGGTTATTGGCTGATTTGAGGAAGGCACACTTGTTTAAGGAGGAGATTTTTGGCATTCTATGGTGCTTTTCTTGAAGGAAGGTTTACAACTAGGGCTTGCATGGTTATTTTCTTGATGATTTGTAAGTAATTTTTTGCAAAACTTCTTGATTGAATGGTTGTAGTTTAATTTCTTGCATCTATTTATAATATTGTTGAATCAAAACCCTAGGGGACAAACACACAAGTAGGTCGTTGTCTCATGTCCCCTGATAGAAAAACCTTTTATCCATTGAAGAAGAAGAATAGAGCCTAGCCATAGCTACACTCTTTCTTTCTTCTTCCCTTAAGCTAGTCGTACCTTTGAACTTCAAGAGGAAGAGGACGTCCCAGGCCTAGGTTATCTACACCTAGGGCCATTTTCTTTTAGGGTTTGATGAAAGAACCTTGCCTTAGCAACACTCTCCCTCTTTAAACTCTCTTGTCTTGATTTTTCTTTTCATTCAGCTAATTGTTTGCCGGGAAGGAGGAGAGAGCACGAGGCCTTGCTTTAGCAACACCGGAGTGAGCCTCTCTCCCCTAGAGTTCTGTCTTTAAGGCCCTGCTTTAGCAGCACCTTGAAACCTTTCCCTCTTGTCCTTTAAATCTCGTCCCCTTCAACTTGTGCGTCCTTCACCTTTTTGACTCCATTAACCCTTAGGCACTGATCTTAAGCCTTCAGCGTTGAAGTGAAAGTGATCAAACAAACTCTCAAACTCTTTGCTAAATTGAAACCCTAACTAACTACTAACCCTAAAAAGGTTGACGTCGCCCTTGGTTATTTCATCTTGACGCAACAAATTTCATTTATTAGGCAATTGGATGGTGTTTAAAGCATTTGTTGAATGAGGGATTGATTGGATACATTGATTGTTACATCATCTTGATATTTATTAGTGAAGTGATATTATTTCATTGCTATATTAACAAACATTGACTTCGTCAATATTTAATGTTATAATTGCTTATACATTGATATCAAATAGTCTTATGAAGTACTAACCCATTAATCATAGCCTGCATATATATTGGTTTGTTGTTGCTTTGTTCCGTGCAGGTGTTCTTCTTTGGGCCTACACTTCATTATTGGTTGTTTAGTCGGGACTATCTTTTTTGGTGGTGACCTGTAAAGGGGGGATTTTACTTTGACTTTTAAACCTTTGCCTCTTCAAAACACCAGGTTACCGGGGACGTCTCCCCTGGGCCTAACCTCCCTAAAGAGAAAGAACCTCCCCATCGTGGTGACACTGGGTGGGATAGGTTCTTGTTACGCCAGTTTGTCCTTCTATCTTATATCCATTTGACCTAGATAAAAACTGTGTGATAACATTTTGGCGCCGCTGTCGGGGAACACTGAGTCAATTCTCCTCAAACGACACATATTTTCGGTAAGCCTTGCCTCAGAGACCTTTTCTTACAAGCTTACCTGGCGACTCCACTAGGGTGTGTTTCCCCTTTTCTTTGGTAGTTTCAAGTAATCTATCTGGTGACTCCACAAACTAAAAGGAGATTCAACAATCCTCCTTTGTCTTTCAGAAGGAAGCCTCCCTTGAACTCACCCGTTGTCAAATCACATTTCGGGAAGAGCCTTCCTTTAAGAATCATGTCTAGCTCTCATACCGCTACAATGAATCCAGCTAACAATCAAAGACAATGGTCATCTCCCCTTTTCAGGCCGTTAGACATTTCATCCATACCAGGCTACGCTAGGCAAATGCCACTCAAGTATGAGAAGTGGTTGCCTAAATTCACTGGTACTGATGCAATCAGTGTCGAAGAGCATATGAGAAACTTTTGGGCATTCTTTCAGCTTCACCCCATTAGTGATGATGCTGAAGATCTAGTCATGAAGTTGTTCTCTGCTACTCTTTATGATGCCTCAAGGCATTGGTACCTAAGCCTCCCCGACGAAAGCATCAAAACCATGGATAGACTTGAAGAGGTCTTTCTCAAAATATGGAGTATCAAAGAATACCCTAATATGCTTCTCACATGACTGAATAATCTTGCCAAGTATGAAAATGAGTCCATTCGGGAGTTCCACACCATATTCGAGACTTTACTACAAACAATTCTCGCAAGCCATCACCCGAAAGATGACTACCTTGTCCATATTTACACCAGATCTTTCAATGGCCAACTAGGGTATCTTCTTAGAGACAAAAACCCCCAGTCCATTCAAGAATCCCAAGAGCTCGCTACCAAGATAGAAGGGAACCTCCTTTCATCCAAAATTAAGCATTTTTCTAACCCAAGGGGGAGAATAGACACTAAGCAGAAAATAGTACACAATGTTGAGCCTACTTCAGATCTATGTACCAATATCAACAAGTTACAGGCCTACATGGATGGCATCATAAATAATCAAGAGTAAATGATGAGCAGGATTGTCAAGCTCGAAAGGTATCAGACCCAAGCACCCAAGATCCCGTACAAAGGACAATTCCAGAAAGGGAGCCAATTTTACAAACCAAAGAATGAGCATGAAGTTCCAAATACCTTAGCCCCTGCAAACGTTGTAGATGAAAATCCTTGGTGCCTGGAATGCAACGAAGCACATTGGGAACATGAGTGCCCCTACAATAGTGGCCATCAACAAGTCAACAACATGGATTCTTTCATGGAGTTCCCTCAGATAAATATCACAGATGCAGAACATCAGGAAGTCGTGAAAGAAGCAGCCAGATTAGCAAGGATGGAGGTGATAAACAACCTGGATCAAGAATCACGAGAAAAGATAAAGAAACAAGAATTCCAGGTGTACAAAAGAAATAATTTGAAACAACCAGTTGCTGATCAGGCAAAGCCCCTACCCTTGGAGATACTTCTTCCTAAGACATCCAAGGCTGGCAAGGTTGACCTAAATTTTGACTTCGAAGGGGCATTATCAAAGATGCATGTGATTGTTCCCCTGAGAGAAGCAATCAAGATCCCATCCATCAAGGAACGTTTTGATACTTTCTTTTCGGGATAAGATGAGCCTATGGACCCCCCTATTATGTTGCAAGTTGATCATTTCAAGGTCCAATATGGTGAAAACCCTCCTTTCTTCATGACTTTGACAATGAATGACAAAAATCTCAACAATTGCATGCTAGATACAGGTGTTGGTGCCAACATGATGTCACTCAAAGTCATGCAACAAGTGGGTTTGAAGGTCACACTGCCTTATAGAAATGTATGTGGTTTCGAATCTAAAGCAATACCCACACATTGGGGTGGTTGAAAATGTCGAAGTTCGCCTAAAAGAGTATCCAGAGAAGATGATCCACATTGACATTGTGGTGGTTGATGTCCCAGATGTGTGGGGAATGTTGTTATCTAGGAAGTTTGGTGCAATGTTAGGTGGCACCCTTGAGATGGACCTCACATTCTTGCAATTAACTTTGAAAAATGGAATGGTAGGATGTCTACTCAATGTGCCAATAACTGGGGACCATGTGCAGGATATTATTCACTCCGTCAATAATGACAAAGCACAAAACGAGATGATACAAACCCTTCAAAAGTATTCTCCAGAAGACATGCCCTTTGCAACAGAGGAGGACTTTGATCAGATTGAATGGCCCAAAAGAGAAGAATACCAACAACTCCTAGATGAATTCAAGAACAAAGAAATTGGGGCGGTGAAGGTATTAAAGAAACATGGCGATGACGTACAAATCCACTCGTCTCAACAAGAAGTTTGTACAGCAGAAGCCCACCCCCCTCCCTCAGTACAATACACTAGGGTTGTTCAAGGAACGACCAAATACAAAATCAGAAAGTACAAGGAGGGAGACAAGGTATGGATGTGGGATACCCAGAAAGGAGAGCCAACTAATGTAAAAGGAAGCACACAGCCATGGCTCGGACCCTTCAAAGTTGGAATGGAATCAATTGATAACTCATACTACCTATCCACTTTAGAAGGAAGAAGGCGCCCATTACCTTCCAGCTGGCACCTCCTTAAACCCCACCAAGGTGGGGGGACCTAACTTCACAGGTAAGTACAAGTAAGTAGGCATCCTTCATGTATTATACCATTTGCATTTCATGTTAGTTTGCTTTCACATTTGCATATTGATTGTTTATATATATATATATATATATATATATGTTGGGGTGGCATTACCGCCCCATTTTTGTTACTGATGACCCTATCGAGTTAAGCAGGTCTGCAGGTTATGCCAGAGATGTTGAGGTTCTCATGCGCTCTATGGTGAGCACATGTCCCAAAGTTGGAGCCAGATGTTATCCCCGATTTTTAGGGATAACTAGGAGATCATGTCTCGAGGCTCACAGGTCCCAGACATGGAGTACCAAGAACAAGATTGACCTAAGCATGGCCCTTGAGGGCCCATCCTTTTCTTATTTCATCGGACTCGTCTTGTCAGCATAGCAGCATCCATCACCTTCAGCTTGGTCTTGTATCGGAGAAGGCTCTTGCTCCATGAGGTAATTGGTCTAGGTATCATGGTATGTGTCACTTTTGATCATTATAACCTTTAGATATATGCATCTGATTCCTTTTATCTCTGACAGCTGCTTGGATCTTACATTATCCCACTTGACCATGTTTGGGGAGATCAACAGGGTGCCCTAGCAAGCATGTCCCCATAGGTTTTGGTTAGCCACCGGGGGGATTTTTGAAGAGCCATCGTCCGCTCCCATCATACCAACACTTTTTCATCTTATCTCCTGCTCATTTATCCCATTCCCCTTGTCTGAGCATTGGATTGACCTGTTTGTACAGTTGCACCTTATCTTGTGGGAAGAAGGGGCTAAAGGCCCAGAAGGTAAAAGTAGTTGGTAAAAGATAAAAGCCTAGAAATGAAACCTCGAGATGCTTTGCCCAGGGATCCCCGAGAAGGCAATAAAAAGCCTCTTAGTAAGAAACAAGAGGGACCCAGAAAATATAAACAAGACCTAGTCAAGAGGATAGGGGGTCTCATCACGAGCCAACTTATTAGGTTCATGGGTACCTAACAGTATGACATTTCCACCATCTAGTTGCCACGCCAGGGAATTGACCTTTGGTTGCATGGCCAGGGGAAAGGCGGTCTCATCACGAGCTAGCCTTATCATCTCTGTGAAAGTACTTGTGGGTAACACTATCATCTCTGGTCACCATGCCAAGGTAGTGTCCTCTGGTTAGCCCTTGAATAAAAATAATAAGAAGAAAAAAGGAAATAAAAGGAAATCATAAAGGCAAGAAAGGGCTTGGAAAAATTGCATCCATGATGGGTACAGCTCGCCTTCTACAAAGGCACCCACAGATAACATTATGCATCCTTGGCTCTCACTCTACCCACATGTCTGGACATCCCCTAGCCACATCACCACATTTACATGGCTTGGATGAAACCTTCCTGGAAACTTCCCTTTTCCTGTGGATACTAGCCCAATAGGATGTCTTGTCTTTTTTCTTCGATCTTGTATTGTAGGTTTTTGTAATATCTTTGAGCTATTGACTGATATATCAGGGTTTTTATGCATATGTTTGATAATATTAATGATGAAATGTGATTGACATTGCTATGATCCCTGTGACTAATGAGCCCATAGAGGGCGTAGTTTTTAATGTGCAGGACCATGCCAACGAACAGGTACCATTTGGACCGGTACACATGGGGAGATGATTAGTTCGGACCTCCATGGGGCTGAAGAGCCCATCAGATGGTTGTTGAGACCCCGTTAGAGGGGCAGAGACAAGACAGTGTTTGATCGAGGTTTTGCACCGGAGAAGAAGAGGATGTTTCACCAGAGGCACTTTGGCAAAGCCCGACCTAGGGGGAATGACCCCTTTTTAATGGATCGTTGGCCTTAGAAGGCTCAAAACGTCCCCATCCTCACCATGACGTCATCCAGCTTCATGGTCATTCTTAGAGGCAGACTGGGCAGAAGTGGCACGTGTGGCATGTTGGAGAAGCCCCAAAGGGGCTAACATTTTTCTCCTGGGTGTCTCATCTGCCCTAAAAGGGGCTAGCGCCTCCCTTAAAGGGGTTTTTACCTTTTTGTTAGCTCAGTTAGGGTTTTAATTTGACAATTTAATGTAAAAACAGTATTTTGGTCTTGTCGACCATTTTTATGACCTTAATCTAATTAAGGTCATTGATACACTATATATTGAGGGTTTTCACTCTCATTTTGAAAGAACACATCACTCACTCTCCTAGTGAGGTCTGATTTTTGCACCCTATTGGGGTTATTGGCTGATTTGAGGAAGGCGCACTTGTTTAAGGAGAAGATTTTTGGCATTCTATGGTGTTTTTCTTGAAGGAAGGTTTACAACTAGGGTTTGCATGGTTATTTTCTTGATGATTTGTACGTATTTTCTGCAAAACTTCTTGATTGAATGGTTGTGGTTTAATTTCTTACATCTATTTATAAATATTGTTGAATCAAAACCCTAGGGGACAAACACACAAGTAGGTCGTTGTCTCATGTCCCCTGATAGAAAAACCTTTTAGCCATTGAAGAAGAAGAAGAGAGCCTAGTCATAGCTACACTCTTTCTTTCTTCTTCCCTTAAGCTAGTCGTACCTTTGAACTTCAAGAGGAAGAGGACGTCCCAGGCCTAGGTTATCTAAACCTAGGGTCGTTTTCTTTTAGGGTTTGATGAAAGAGCCTTGCCTTAGCAACACTCTCCCTCTTTAAACTCTCTTGTCTTGATTTTTCTTTTCATTGAGCTAGTTGTTTGCCGGGAAGGATGAGAGAGCACGAGGCCTTGCTTTAGCAACACTGGAGTGAGCCTCTCTCCCCTAGGGTTCCGTCTTTAAGGCCCTGCTTTAGCAGCACCTTGAAACCTTTCCCTCTTGTCCTTTAAATCTAGTCCCCTTCAACTTGTGCATCCTTCACCTTTTTGACTCCATTAACCCTTAGGCACTGATCTTAAGCCTCCAGCGTTGAAGTGAAAGTGATCAAACAAACTCTCAAACTATTTGCTAAATTGAAACCCTAACTAACTACTAACCCTAAAAAGGTTGACGTCGCCCTTGGTTATTTCATCTTGACGCAACAACTTTCATTTATTAGGCAATTGGATGGTGTTTAAAGCATTTGTTGAATGAGGGATTGATTGGATACATTGATTGTTACATCATCTTGATATTTATTGGTGAAGTGATATTATTTCATTGTTATATTAACAAACATCGACTTCGTCAACATTTATTGTTATAATTGCTTATACATTGATATCAGATAGTCTTATGAAGTACTAACCCATTAATCATAGCCTGCATATATATTGGTTTGTTGTTGCTTTGTTCCGGGCAGGTGTTCTTCTTTAGGCCTACACTTCATTAAATGTTGTTTAGCCGGGACTATCTGTTTTGGTGGTGATCTGTGAAGGGGGAACTTTACTTTGACTTGTAAACCTTTGCCTCTTCAAAACTCTAGGTTACCGAGGACGTCTCCCTGGGCCTAAGCTCCCTAAAGAGAAAGAACCTCTCCATCGTGGTGACATTGGGTGGGATAGGTTCCTGTTACGCCAGTTTTGCCTTCTATCTTATAGCCATTTGACCTAGCTACAAACTATGCGATAACAGTACCTATTCGCCAAAACACACCTCCATGTGAATGAACCTGGCCTCTGTGTGTTTCCCATGCCAAAACCAAGCACTGCGCATCGTTCCGCAAAATCAGGAAAAATGTCACACTGTTAGCGGGATAGGCGCCTTAACCGCCAGAGGTTGTGGTCGCGTGGGTCGCCATGTGGTCGAGCGTCGACCTAGATTCTTGCACCCGCCGATGTGACCGTTTGAAACCCCTCGCTCTGGTCATATGAAAAGTATCATGGGTATAACCACGGGCTCGGGCTAAGCCCTGACCCTTTTCCACCCAAACCAAATTTTAATTTAACTTTAAATAAAAGTTTACAGCTATAGAGGTTAAGAAACAACGTAGGCGGGCTGGTAGCCCAGCCTTTGCAAGGAATTTTCCCATGCTCGGAGGTCGCAGGTTTGACTCTGGTGGAGTCCCAAACAATTTTTTAAACCATAACAATGGGGTGCCACGTGGAACGCTTTCATTTGCCCATCAAACGAACACGTGTCAACCACTGGTTGGTCCACGTCTTACCCCTTCACAATCATCCTACCACATCACCACCTACGATATCAGTTGCCAATTCATCTTGCCACGTCAGCACCTTCCCAGTCAGCTTGGCACATCAGTCATACAGTTGTACGATCAACTGACACGTGGACTATATGGACTGCACAGTCAGCATTTTTTTGTCTATTTGGGAAAACAGACAGAACGCGATATCTCTCGCATACAAACTTTGTTTAAGCCCATTCAAGTTGTGTTGGGATCGTGAGGACGATATCTACGCAATGAATCTGTTTTCGAGCAATTCTGAGCACTTTGATTTTTGAGCATTTTTTTATCCCTTTAATCACATAAGTGTTGACAAAAATTTTAGTATAGTTGTACTACTTGATCCCCACTAGTTGATTGGAAGGCTAATGGAAAACAAAACAAGTTTTAATTAACTAAGTTAAGCAATTGGGGTTTTAATAAATAAGGGAAGAGAGGAACATGTAACTTGTTCTCCTTGATGTAAGATCTTTCAAACTTGAATGGATGAGAAAAAGAAGAAGGTCCTATCACCGATAATCCTAAGAAAAACACAAGGAAAAACACCTTCATACTCTATAAGTAACAAACTCCTAGATCCAATTTTCAAATCTAAATGAAAACCCTTATGGGTCTCCTTGATTAGTTAAATGAAGGAAATAAATACATTCAAGTATCAACATTAAACAAATGCAAGAAAATATGGGGTGGGAAGAGATGAGATTCCATTAAAGAATAAAAGATTGTATTCAATCCATACCTTTTACTAGTGGTGGGATGGTTTTGAATCCTTTCTCCTTAAGTTCACTCCTCTCGAGGCTCTCTCTATTCATATTCATATGGTCTTCAAATATGTCCTAAAATAATCCTCCAATGGCTCTCCTCAAACCTCCATAAATAAATTGGCCAAGTGAACAAAAAGGTGAAAATTACGCATTCCTTTGTGTGAGAAAGAAAACCAATGTGACATCTATCCAAGAGTCCTAAAAGATCATAATCCAATCCAAAGTTTTAGACCATGCCAAGAGCAAGCAATCAATCCCATGGAAGGAGACCTTTCTATTAGCTTTTTAAATCCTTCTTGGGTTTTTACAAGAATAAAGGGCTCACATCCTATATTAATCTTGAGATATGTGTGCATTGGGTGCCTCAACAATGATCAACCCCTGCATACACTTTTAGAGAAAAGTTTTTACCCAACAAAAAAATGAGGAAAATGCTCAATATTTCCAAATTTCTAGAAGAAACAAGGATACTCCAAATGAAATAGACCACATTGTAATACACTTCACTACTAGGATTACTTAACATATGCAAGAGAAATTCCCATAATAAAACTAACTTATATTATTTTGTGTAAATGGTAAGTTTGTGATTTTGAAAATGTATAATGTAACTTAAATTACATTTGGTTCGCTTGTAACCTAAATTAAGTTTGTGATTTTGAAAATAGTGAGATCATGCATGAGGAATTTATGAATTTAAGTGCTTAATGTTATTTATTGATTCATATCTTTAATATTTAAAATATGTGTCATAATTTAGGGTCTAGAATCCATTGGATTAAGTTAATAGTTTATCAACAACTAAAATAATGTAAATATTATAAGAATATTAATTGAACATTTAAAAACTATTTTTTTTTAATGCTTCCTTCTACGAAAAGAAAACTGGCTTTTATTGGATGTTTCATTTTTGTTTACGTTCATATTCACTCATACACATGAATCTCATGTAAAATAAATGTAGAACAAATGTGAAACAAGAGATTTAAAATTATGGTCATACTCTTGTAGATCACTTTGGTTTGCAATTGTGGTTAATGGTAGGAATTTTGTTGAGTGTGGGAAAAGTGAGACAAGAAAAAAAAAAGGGGGAAAGCGGGAAAACATCGAAGAGAAGAGAAGAGAAGAGAAAAGGGAAAATATACGATAAGAGGTTAGATGAGTGAAGAGGGGTAAGAGATGAGGAGAAGAGAAGAGAGAAGAGGTGGAAGAGTAAAGAAGAAAAAGAGGGGACTAAAAGAAGAAGGATGGGAAAAAGAGGAAGAGGAAGAAGTGAGTGATTTTTTTTCAATAAAGCTTCCATTAAATTCTATTAATAGACAATACATACAAGCTATAATACACAAAATGTGATATGTTACAACAACTTCCATGAGCAAGTGTAAAACTAAAAAAATAAAGGTTGGCTAAGGCCAAAGCACCCGATCACTAATTCAAGGTCACAAGTAAGATAAAAAATTAACATGGGGTTGTCTTTGGTGAAAACACCCTAAATGGTCATAGCCATAAACATAAAAACAAAGGACACGTACTCAAGCAAGAAAACACTAATCAAGAATCATGTTG